>OW121741.1:56754633-56934633 GCA_933228675.1 Stomorhina lunata | reverse complement strand
ATGCTGACTGATAGAATTTTTTGCTTCTCCTGTAAAATTTTTAAATTTTTAGATAGTGCGGATTGCGTTTTAGCTGATGATAGTAATAATAAATATTACTTGCAAGATCAAATTGCAAACAGAATTAACATTTTCCGACAAAAATTACCTATTTTATCTAGACAATACGAATAGACATCAAAAACCACTGTAAACTAAAATAAAAAAAGATCTTGAATTTGAACAAATTCAAACACAATGATTTCTTGCTTTTTGCATTTCAGTGTTTATCAAATTTTTGTATGTTTAGTGGAAAAGCCAACTACACAAATGGACAAGTTTGATTCGACCTATGACAAAAATAAGACTGTATTCAACATGCGAGTTGTTCGATTGCCTTAAAATGAACAACATGTATACAAGTTCGAACAAGTTTGATTAATTCATTCACTCCCAGTTTAAAGAAAATCATTTTCAATGAAGGGAAATATGTTCGGTTGCTTTAAAATGAACAGCAAAAGAGTGTGTGTAGGCAAGTTTGATCTTTTACAAATAAAAGACAAGTTTTTTGTGCTTTTATTATTGTTGAAGGTTTTTTAATCAGCAAGTGAAGTTCTCTGGTATGTATGTATGTATATATGTATGTATGTATATATGTATGTATGTATGTATGTATTAGGGTTTGCATAAAACCGTGAAAATGAGAAACCGCGGTTTCGGTTTTAAAACACCCAAAACCGGCCGGTTTCGGTTCGGTTTTCGGTTTTTTAAATAAAACTATTTCAGTTTAAATTTATAGGAAAATTTAGATAACTATATTAAAACATATTAAATTTTATATTAAAATTCAGGAAAATAATTCAGGTTTTTTAAATATGAGGGATTTCTTAAACAAGTCTTGTTTCTTTTGAAGAAACTGCAAAGCCCCTTTAGCGTGAATAATATTTGCATCCGAGCGACAAATTGCTTCAATAGTAATTTTTACAAATAGCAACGATTTTAAAGAATTTACAATTTCAAAGTCGATAGAATGAAGCAAATCTAAGGTCGACAGCATTTCTAAACTCTCATGAATACTTTGTTTTAGAAGCAAAAATCTAAGAGTAGTCTTAATTCACGATTATGATGCTTTTTAACGCTTGTTTGAAAAATATTATAAGGAACTGACGAATTTTTGAAATACCGAACAGTTTTTCTTACAGCCTTTAGGTTCAAATGTATATGGGCAATAGTTTTTAAATGAATCAAAGTTTCATCGTCGCTCTTCAAAATTGATTTTCAGATACAAATTTGATATTAGCTGCTGCTCCATCTATAGACGGTATATTTACGTTCATATACCGTCTTCCCCTTACACCTGTCCATTCGACCATTGTAAACACCTTTTGCTTGTTTCATTCTTCTACTTCATTAAATAGACAAATTACGTGCAAATTTATGATAAGCTAATGTTATTTCTGAATAATAGATTCATTCGTTTACGTTAAAATTTGTACAAATTATTACAAAATATTACAAAATATTACGGAAAGTCGTTCGTTTACCCAAAACTCAGTAAGAGGGGAAATGTAAACAGAGAGAATTTTTGAGAAAAAGTGACAGTTTATTTGCTGAGTATTTGCAAAATGTTACGGGGAAAATTTTTGCTTGTAAAAGTTCAGTAACAACAACAACATGAATAAAAAACGTAAACAAAAGAAAAACAGGCAGTTGACAATTTGCCGCAATTTTTATTAAGTTAAAAATTTGAAGTAAAAGAAATAAAATTAACTAAATTAAAGTTAAAAAGTATATAACTAATTAAAAATTAAAAGCTTAGGTCATTTTTTATTTATTTATTGCCTTTTGTATTGCTTTTTTCTTATTGTTTTGATTTTCTTACTGGATTTTTACAAATTTTCTGTTCGTTTACTTTTCTTGTACAAATGATTTGGTGAGAGTAAATTCGTTCATTTACTCAGTAAATACTCAGCTTACTGGACTTTTACTGGAAAGTAAACGAATAGACCTAATATCAACAAAAATTATGAAAATAAATAGCTAAAACCGCGGTTTTTTCTACGGTTTTCGGTTTTGAGGCATAAAAACCGAGGTTTCGGTTAAAACCGAACTGCAAACCCTAGTATAAAGTATAGGGTATAGGATATCGTCTCACCCTAAATTTCATCATTGTCGATCAAAACAACTGAAATATCGCTTAAACACTAAATTATATCTACCACAAATTACCGAATGCATCAGAGTTTAGGTAATCCCTTGCGAAGTACGCTATTAAATTTCATCAAAATAAACATATGAGATATCGACAAAACAGGAGCTCCAAAATCTTGACTACAGCAGAAAAAAGGACATACAGGTAGACGGATGGACAGAAAAACAGACGGACGTAGCGAAATCGATTCTCCTGCCGATTCTGAGTCGATCGGTATTCATAATGGTATAATGAATGGTATTCATAATCAGATTTGTAGAGTTTGTACATCAGATTTCAGGAAATCCTCTCACAAAAAACGCTGTCAAATCAAATCATCACAATCGGTCCATAAACATCTGAGATTTCGCTGAAACAATACTTACAAAATGTCAATAAAATTTCTTAGACACGTACTTTAGGCAATTTTGGCGATATCTCAGTTGTTTATGGACCGCTTTTGATAAAATTTAATAAAGTACTTGGCGGGAGAATTTCCTAAAATCTGATATAATTATGTATGTCCGTGCTAAGGTAGGATGTTTTTTCCTATTTCTGCACTTCAGATTTTTAACAAACATTCTCCAATGCGTACTTTGGGCAATTTGCAATACATCAAATTTAGTGTTTTGGCAATATCTCAGTGGTTTATATACCGATATTGATAACATTTTACAGAGTGCTTTGGGGAACCATTTCCTACAATCTGATATATAATATATTATTACATATACACCAGAAGTTTTATTTTTCTCTTATTATTTAAAAGTGTGTTTCAATCAAAAATTTTAAAATTTTCGTCTAATTTTTGGTATTTTTTCGATATTTTCGGTGTTTATAATTTTTTTTTAATGAAATTTAATAGCGTGCATTGCGGGAGAATTTCCTAAAATCTGATATATAATTTCTGTAGGTCCATCCTCCAGGGGCTTCAGAAACTTGATTTCAACAGACAGACAGACGGAAATTGCTTAATCGATTCTCCTCCCGATCGGTATAATTTTTATTGGGTCTACTATCACTAATAAAAAAATTACAAACGGAATCAGAAATTATAATACCCTTTCACCTATTGGTGAAGGGTATAAAAAAATAGCAAATTATAAAATATATGATAACTAAATTTAGCCAAAATATTATTTTTTATTAGAAAAGTCTGAAAACTTAAATATTTTCTTTAAAAGTTTTCACAAAATATTATTTGTCAAAACAGTAAAATATTTAACATAGCTTTAAATTATGTAGACAGCTACTTTAAATTATTTGATGTTAACAAAAGATAACCATCGGTTTGTTAAGCTAACAATCGTTTTAGGATAATACTTTAAGGAATTTTGCTTAACTTTAGTTTACCAATCGTTGTTAAATTTGTTTGCATAAGACCGATATGCATTTACAAGTTCGATCCTCGACCAGACCCACTTGAAAAAATAAATTTTCAAAAAAGCGGAGGTTCACCTCAACTTATAATTATTTTTACAATTTTATAAATATTTCAAAAACGTCTTTTTGCGAAAAAGAACTTTTTTGTAGTGGAAAATAAATCTGAGGTTATAAAAACAATGTTTGTTCTATGACTTCTTTGTTTCTAAATTATGTAAAAAGATAGCGCTATTTTTAGGTTACATACGGAAATCGCATTTTTAATAACAAACACTAAAAAATATGGTTTAACAATGTTTCGCAAATTGGTTCAGGAGTATTTGGTCTATTTTTTTTCGAAAAAGATCCAAATAAAATGTATTTAATACAATTGTAAGAAACATGGCAATACCGCCACCTTGCGGCAATTTATTGTAACATTTTTAGAAACGCATAGTAGATACTGTCAAAAACTTTCAAAAGAGATGTCTGTGATGAAATTTCGACAAAAGATAAGGAATCTAGAGGCAAAATTAGTCAATAGTACACCGAATCTGGATTTCATTTAAATTTCAGTATATTAACTGCATTTAAAGCAACTGGAGTTAATATGTGGTTAAAAAATCATCTCTTATACCACTTGGAACATTTTAACTCTCAAACGATTTTATCAAACAGCAATTTTCAACATTTTTTACGTGCTTAATTTGTGTAAAAAATTTAATTTTGTTGGCACAAGGGAGTCTTTATGACGTATTTTTGGTATATAGACACGTTCAGATTATATTGGTATGTTCATAAAAGTTATTTAGTTTTGCTGTGGTTACAATTTTCCCAAATATAGGAAAAATCAGGTTTTCCAAAAAGTTATGATCAAAAAATTAAAAACAAAAAATTTTTCTTTAGCTTTTTTAAAAAAAGGCCTAAGATAAAATAGATTTTGATATTAAAATTTTAGCAAAAATATTCGCCATACTGTTCGCTACATTTTTGTAGAACAAATCTAAGCGATATTTTTAAGTGTTATTAGGTACATATTTGGTAAAAACTGATGACACCTTTTTTAGGCATCATGATAATATTGGGAAACTTTGGAGGCCCATAAAAATAAAACGGTCACTAACTTGGCCAAACTTAGTATAAGATTTTATTACATTTTGATAGTAGAATAGAAGCTGTATAGTCACGACCTTTCACTTTTTCACTGTTGTGCAGTGTAATCTATATCTATAAAAAAATGTCCGCGTCTGTTTGTCTTTTTGTATGTTGTTTGTTGGGAAGGATTTCCGAAACAGTGTAGTACGTTGTGGCCGGTGGTGACTATAGGCTAGTTTTTTTTCCGAAATCTCAAGTGGGTGTGACCCCTCCCATATAACCCATATATTAAAAATGACAAATATAGGCAAAATATATTCCCGATTTTTTTGAAATTTTGACAGTATGGTAAGGTGTGATTGGTGGTAAAAATAGGCTAATTTTTTTCGAGATATCAAGTGGGCGTGACCCCTCCCATATAACTCATATATTAAAAATGACAAGTATGAATGATCAAGCGGCCCGATTTTTTCTGAAATTTTGACAGTATGTTCAGGTGTCCATCGGTCACACCTGAAAATAGGTCAGATTTTTTTTCAAATCTCAAGTGGGCGTGACCCCTCCCATATAAGTCAGATTTTAAAACATACAAATATGGATGATCAAACCGACCGATTTTTCTGAAATTTAGACAGTGGAGTAAGGTGTGACCGGTAGTTAAAATAGCCTGGGGTTTTTTCTGAAATCTCAAGTGGGCGTGACCCCTCCCATATAACTCATATATTAAAAATGACAAATATGAATGACTGATGTGGCCGATTTTTCTGAAATTTTGACAGAATGGCAAAGTGTGACCGGTGGTTAAAATAGGCAAGGGCTTTTCCAGAAATCTTAAGTGGGCGTGACCCCTCCCATATAACTCGTATATTAAAAATGACAAATATGAATGACCGAGATGGCCAATTTTTCTCAAATTTTGACAGTATGGCAAGGTGTGACCGGTGGTTAAAAAAGGCAAGAGTTTTTGCAGAAATCTCAAGTGGGCGTGACCCCTCCCATATAAGTCAGATTTTAAAACATACAAATACGGATGATCAAACCGATCGATTGTTCGGAAATTTAGACAGTGGGGTAAGGTGTGACCGGTGGTTAAAATAGCCTAGGTTTTTTCTGAAATCTCAAGTGGGCGTAACCCCTCCCATATAAGTCAGATTTTAAAAATTACAAATATGGATAATCAAACCGACCGATTTTTCTGAAATTTAGACGTGGGGTAAGGTGTGACCGGTGGTTAAAATAGTCTAGGTTTTTTTCTGAAATCTCAAGTGGGTGTGACCCCTGCCATATAAGAAAAATATTGAAAATGACAAATATGGATGACCTAGCGGCACAATTTCTCTATAATTTTGACAGTATGGTAAGGTGTGACCGGTGCTTAAAATAGGCAAGGGTTTTTTCAGAAATCTCAAGTGGGCGTGACCCCTCCCATATAACTCATATATTAAAAATGGCAAATATAGATGATCGAGCGGACCGATTTTTCTGAAATTTTGACAGTATGTTAAGGTGTAACCGGTGGGTAAACTAGGTCAGGTTTTTTTTGAAATATCAAGTGGGCGTGACCCCTCCCATATAAGTAAAATATTATAAATGACATATGTGAATGACCGAGTCGACCGATTTTTCTTTAATTTTTAAAGTATAAAAGAAGCTACTTTTTTTTTTGGAAATCTCAAATGGGCGTGACCCCTCACATATAAGTCATATATTAAAAATTACATTTCCTACAATCTGATATATAATATATTATTACATATACACCAGAAGTTTTATTTTTCTCTTGTTATTTAAAAGTGTGTTTCAATCAAAAATTTTAAAATTTTCGTCTAATTTTTGGTATTTTTTCGATATTTTCGGTGTTTATAATTTTTTTTTAATGAAATTTAATAGCGTGCATTGCGGGAGAATTTCCTAAAATCTGATATATAATTTCTGTAGGTCCATCCTCCAGGGGCTTCAGAAACTTGATTTCAACAGACAGACAGACGGATATTGCTTAATCGATTCTCCTCCCGATCGGTATAATTTTTATTGGGTCTACTATCACTAATAAAAAAATTACAAACGGAATCAGAAATTATAATACCCTTTCACCTATTGGTGAAGGGTATAAAAAAATAGCAAATTATAAAATATATGATAACTAAATTTAGCCAAAATATTATTTTTTATTAGAAAAGTCTGAAAACTTAAATATTTTCTTTAAAAGTTTTCACAAAATATTATTTGTCAAAACAGTAAAATATTTAACATAGCTTTAAATTATGTAGACAGCTACTTTAAATTATTTGATGTTAACAAAAGATAACCATCGGTTTGTTAAGCTAACAATCGTTTTAGGATAATACTTTAAGGAATTTTGCTTAACTTTAGTTTACCAATCGTTGTTAAATTTGTTTGCATAAGACCGATATGCATTTACAAGTTCGATCCTCGACCAGACCCACTTGAAAAAATAAATTTTCAAAAAAGCGGAGGTTCACCTCAACTTATAATTATTTTTACAATTTTATAAATATTTCAAAAACGTCTTTTTGCGAAAAAGAACTTTTTTGTAGTGGAAAATAAATCTCTGAGGTTATAAAAACAATGTTTGTTCTACGACTTCTTTGTTTCTAAATTATGTAAAAAGATAGCGCTATTTTTAGGTTACATACGGAAATCGCATTTTTAATAACAAACACTAAAAAATATGGTTTAACAATGTTCCGCAAATTGGTTCAGGAGTATTTGGTCTATTTTTTTTCGAAAAAGATCCAAATAAAATGTATTTAATACAATTGTAAGAAACATGGCAATACCGCCACCTTGCGGCAATTTATTGTAACATTTTTAGAAACGCATAGTAGATACTGTCAAAAACTTTCAAAAGAGATGTCTGTGATGAAATTTCGACAAAAGATAAGGAATCTAGAGGCAAAATTAGTCAATAGTACACCGAATCTGGATTTCATTTAAATTTCAGTATATTAACTGCATTTAAAGCAACTGGAGTTAATATGTGGTTAAAAAATCATCTCTTATACCACTTGGAACATTTTAACTCTCAAACGATTTTATCAAACAGCAATTTTCAACATTTTTACGTGCTTAATTTGTGTAAAAAATTTTATTTTGTTGGCACAAGGGAGTCTTTATGACGTATTTTTGGTATATAGACACGTTCAGATTATATTGGTATGTTCATAAAAGTTATTTAGTTTTGCTGTGGCTACAATTTTCCCAAATATAGGAAAAATCAGGTTTTCCAAAAAGTTATGATCAAAAAATTAAAAACAAAAAATTTTTCTTTAGCTTTTTTAAAAAAAGGCCTAAGATAAAATAGATTTTGATATTAAAATTTTAGCAAAAATATTCGCCATACTGTTCGCTACATTTTTGTAGAACAAATCTAAGCGTTTTTTTTAAGTGTTATTAGGTACATATTTGGTAAAAACTGATGACACCTTTTTTAGGCATCATGATAATATTGGGAAACTTTGGAGGCCCATAAAAATAAAACGGTCACTAACTTGGCCAAACTTAGTATAAGATTTTATTACATTTTGATAGTAGAATAGAAGCTGTATAGTCACGACCTTTCACTTTTTCACTGTTGTGCAGTGTAATCTATATCTATAAAAAAATGTCCGCGTCTGTTTGTCTTTTTGTATGTTGTTTGTTGGGAAGGATCTCCGAAACAGTGTAGTACGTTGTGGCCGGTGGTGACTATAGGCTAGTTTTTTTTTTCCGAAATCTCAAGTGGGTGTGACCCCTCCCATATAACCCATATATTAAAAATGACAAATATAGGCAAAATATATTCCCGATTTTTTTGAAATTTTGACAGTATGGTAAGGTGTGATTGGTGGTAAAAATAGGCTAATTTTTTTCGAGATATCAAGTGGGCGTGACCCCTCCCATATAACTCATATATTAAAAATGACAAGTATGAATGATCAAGCGGCCCGATTTTTTCTGAAATTTTGACAGTATGTTCAGGTGTCCATCGGTCACACCTGAAAATAGGTCAGATTTTTTTTCAAATCTCAAGTGGGAGTGACCCCTCCCATATAAGTCAGATTTTAAAACATACAAATATGGATGATCAAACCGACCGATTTTTCTGAAATTTAGACAGTGGAGTAAGGTGTGACCGGTAGTTAAAATAGCCTGGGGTTTTTTCTGAAATCTCAAGTGGGCGTGACCCCTCCCATATAACTCATATATTAAAAATGACAAATATGAATGACTGATGTGGCCGATTTTTCTGAAATTTTGACAGAATGGCAAAGTGTGACCGGTGGTTAAAATAGGCAAGGGCTTTTCCAGAAATCTTAAGTGGGCGTGACCACTCCCATATAACTCGTATATTAAAAATGACAAATATGAATGACCGAGATGGCCAATTTTTCTCAAATTTTGACAGTATGGCAAGGTGTGACCGGTGGTTAAAAAAGGCAAGAGTTTTTGCAGAAATCTCAAGTGGGCGTGACCCCTCCCATATAAGTCAGATTTTAAAACATACAAATACGGATGATCAAACCGATCGATTGTTCGGAAATTTAGACAGTGGGGTAAGGTGTGACCGGTGGTTAAAATAGCCTAGGTTTTTTCTGAAATCTCAAGTGGGCGTAACCCCTCCCATATAAGTCAGATTTTAAAAATTACAAATATGGATAATCAAACCGACCGATTTTTCTGAAATTTAGACGTGGGGTAAGGTGTGACCGGTGGTTAAAATAGTCTAGGTTTTTTTCTGAAATCTCAAGTGGGTGTGACCCCTGCCATATAAGAAAAATATTGAAAATGACAAATATGGATGACCTAGCGGCACAATTTCTCTATAATTTTGACAGTATGGTAAGGTGTGACCGGTGCTTAAAATAGGCAAGGGTTTTTTTCAGAAATCTCAAGTGGGCGTGACCCCTCCCATATAACTCATATATTAAAAATGGCAAATATAGATGATCGAGCGGACCGATTTTTCTGAAATTTTGACAGTATGTTAAGGTGTAACCGGTGGGTAAACTAGGTCAGGTTTTTTTTGAAATATCAAGTGGGCGTGACCCCTCCCATATAAGTAAAATATTATAAATGACATATGTGAATGACCGAGTCGACCGATTTTTCTTTAATTTTTAAAGTATAAAAGAAGCTACTTTTTTTTTTTGGAAATCTCAAATGGGCGTGACCCCTCACATATAAGTCATATATTAAAAATTACGATTTAACCTAATTAATTAAAGTTTTAAGTGTGGATATTTTCATACTATAGGATGGTTTTTCGCTTTTTCAGTTTTTTGAAAATGGACCAACGGGGACCTGGGAATTGGAAAATGGGGACAAAATTACCCGTTTCTTTAAAATTGTATATCTTAAGAACGGCTGGATCAATGAAGACATTTTTTCTTTGTAAATGTTTTTTTTTAGTTAAAGTTAGGATTATACATTAAGAAACATTTACCATGCCCACTTTTACGACCTCTTTTTTTAATATATCTAAAATAGAAAAACGGATGCACGAATATTGGTAATATGATTGGTGTGTGATAAGTCAATTAAATACATATGCAAATACATTAATAAAGGATTCAATTAAAAAATTAATAAAAAACATTTCATAATTGTGTTACGGACCGTGTGGACTGTTGTTCTGGCCGCCTGGCTAGCTTTTCGCGGTCTCTTTCGGGCGAAGGAACTCTACCCTACAACAAGCCCTAGTTCGCACACAATAAAAATTAAAAAAAAAGGTACACAACACTTACAAAAAACAAACTTACATAACAATTTGGAACACCATTTCCGGATGTAGATGATGGTATCCGGTTGGCCCATTCCCAACCTGGTCCACCAGAACTCCTTGGAAGCCTTTTGTATGGACCCCAATACCCGTCTTCCATCACCCTATTCCCCTCAACAATCCCTCATTAAAACCTTACTCTTCAGAATTCATTTTTAATATAATAATTCAAATATTTATTTAAACATGACCTTATATGCTAACTTAAATAAACAATAATTCTTAAACAAAAACACACATAACATTGACCTAAAATTTTCTTTACGGATTCTTGTGAAAAGGTAAAAATATAACTAATGATTTCTTTTCAAATTCTAACGGCTAAAATTATAACTTTGGTAAAATTCTTAATGTTTTTATCTATATTTTTCAGATTTTTGATGGCTATGCCTAATGGAGCTCCCTAGGACACAATCCTGATCTTGTACTAAATGTTAGTTCTTTTTCTTACTATTTAATACTATTATAATTTACGCCTTTAAATCACTATGTTTAATTGATTTTTATCTTTTCTTTCTTTGGTTCACAGACGACAAAAGGACACTTATAACATAACACTCACAAAGGACTTATAATGTTGACACAAATTCACAACTTAAACTAATTTATAATAACTTAAACTAATTTATGTGTAATTCTTTTCTTTTTTATGATTCTTTTTCTTTTAACTAGTTGAAATTTTTGAAATTTTAAAATAAAATTTACTTATTTTTTTTCTAAAGTTTATTATATTTCTAATCTGGTTGCATTAGGGTTATTTTTTATGGATTCTCTGTTGTGCGTAAATAGATTCTGCTTATTTTTACGTATAATAATGGTTTTTTCTTTTCTTTTATAAAACTTAAAACCACAAAAAAATACCTGGCTTTCCCATCTGGTTTCGGACACCAATCTTCTATAGTATTTACGGATGATCCTCGGGAACAGCCAGCTAAACAAACAATACACTTATTAAAAACCGACAACTAATATTTTTTTGTTTTTTTTTTTCTTTAAAAAAAATATGGTTTTGTTATTCCACTTACGTTTTATTCCTCATAAGATTTAAATTAAATAAAGTGGAAACTCCTCCGAAATCCTAGGAGAGTTTTAAAGCTTCTTCTTTGGAAGTTTCTTTTTTTAAAAAATCCTTCAATCGCACACACAATTTTTTTGTTATTTTTTTAAACCAATATGCTTTATTTTGACTAACCAGTCTATCACCAGTATACCACTATAATCTGACTTTCGTGGCAGAAAAATTCCTTTTATATTGCTCAGATTTTTGTGAGTATATAGTGGTTAAAACCTTTCCCTCCATTTGTTCTTTTTTTTTCTTTTTATCCTTCCAACCAAACTCCCTCCAAAATCATATTTACCTAAAGTTTCCAAAATTTCTCCTTAAAATATCGCCATTTTTTCCTAATAATACATATATATTAACTGATCTCCCAGTTATCCTGAATTTTCTTTCAATACCTAATTCTGTATCTACCAGGCTTTAAGAAATTTTAGCAATAAACTTCAATCCATTCATGTTTTAAAAATTTTTTTACATTTACAAAAAAAAGCGCTAAAACAAAAAACGTACTTTTGAATGGCAAATACAACACTGTCTATACGCAAATTACTCGCGTTGCCAATCATAGTATTTTGTAGTAATATAAAAAAATGAAAACAAACATTCATTGACTGACAGACACACATGGTGTAAGTATAATTTTATATTTAATATTTTTTTATTTTTTCTTTTTCAGGTTTTCCATTGGACAGGCAGACGGGATTTTATGTTAAACACATATTAAAGGAAGGTAAGGTATCTTTTAAATTACTTTTAACAAAACTATATTAATTTTAATCATGTTTATTTTTCAGCAATCAAAAGGTTATGGAATGGTGGTTGGCGAAGAGTGGTGATGGCGAAGAGTGGTGGTGGCGAAGAGTGGTGGTGGCGATTTGCCGGGAGTTGGCTGGAGGTTATGACTCCATATGGTTAATGCCGCTCCCGGAATTATTTAGATTAATTTTTTATGAGGGACTCGGGGCAATAGGTATTATTTTGCCTCCTCCCGAAGTGGTTTTCCGCCCTACCCCCCACGAAAAATTTTTTTTCGGCGGCAGTGGCGTAGGCTTGCCTATGCCGTCAGGGGGTAGAAGGGGCTCAACCGCAACAAAACTCCGTTTTCGCCAGGAGAAACGGTGTGCGGGTGAAAAGTCAGTCCCAACGTGGGGAACTCCCACGCCCTGAACGTCTCAAGCCGGACAAAACTGAAGCTGATCAAATATTAATGAGAGAAAACAGGTGAGTTAATTAAGTGGGTTTTTCTAATGAATTTTTAAAGGCTTTCGTATGCGATTGAGATTTCATTTGTTTCTTAATCTGAATTAATGAAATTTTTGACAGAGATTTTTAGATAAAGATTGCAAAATAGGACGAAAACAAACATAAAAAAATTGTATAATTGGAAAAGTATAAATATTAATAATTGTTGTTTTCTAAATCTAATATTGCGCTCTTAACTAATATCACAGATCAAACATGTTACTATTTCATAAAAAAAAGAAATGAGGATTTTATCACATACTATTGCACTTTAAGATTTTGTTTGTTATTGTTTTTCCCCGATTTTAGACTTTTTTAACCACCAGGATACTAATAATTCCACTAAAACAAGAAATTATTACCTACTTTTGCCTTTTTCATGACGAAAACGCATAGTGGTTTTCCATAGTTGTTAGAGATTCTGATATTTTATGGATTCTTGGAATTGGTCCTTGACCAATTGGAGCACTAATAGCGCAAACACGAAAATCGAATGCTTTTTTATACCCTTCACCAATAGGTGAAAGGGTATTATAAGTTTGTGATTCCGTTTGTAATTTTTTTATTAGTGATCGTAGACCCCATAAAAATTATACCGATCGACTCAGAATCGGGAGGAGAATCGATTAAGCGATGTCCGTCTGTCTGTCTGTCTGTCTCTCTGTCTGTCTGTCCGTCTGTCTGTCTGTCTGTTGAAATCAAGTTTCTGAAGCCCCTGGAGGATGGACTTAAATAAATTATATATCAAATTTTAGGAAATTCTCCCGCAATGAACGCTATTAAATTTCATTAAAATCGATTTATAAACACCGAAAATATCGAAAAAATACCAAAAATTTTTGATTGAAACACACTTTTAAATAACAAGATAAAAATCATACTCCTGGTGTACATGTGATAATATGTTATATATCAGATTGTAGGAAATAGTTTCCCAAAGCACTCTGTAAAATTTTATCAAAATCGGTCCATAAACAACTGAGATATCGCCAAAACACTGAATTAAATGCATCGCAAATTGCCCAAAGTTTGCATTAGAGAATGTTTGTTGAAAAAATGAAATGTAGAAATAGGAAAAACCATCCTCCTTTAGCACGGACCTGCATAAATTTCATATCAGATTTTAGGAAATTCCCCCGCCAAGCACGTTATTAAATTTTATCAGAAGCGGTCCATAAACAATTGAGATATCGCCATAACACTACATTTGATGTACAGCAAATTGCCCAAAGTACGTGTCTAAGAAATTTTGTTTACATTTTGTAAGTATTGTTTTAGCGATATCTCAGGTGTTTATGGACCGATTGTGATGAAATTTGACATCGTTCTTTGTGTGAGGATTTTCTAAAATCTATTTTCCACAAATCTGATTACCATTCAAATTGTACCGATCAACTCAGAATCGGCAGGAGAATCGATTTCGCGACCTCCGTCCGTCCGTCTGTTTGTCTGTCTGTCCGTCCGTCTGTTTGTTTGTCCGTCCGTCCGTCTGTTTTTTTGTCCGTCCGTCTACCTGTATGTAATTTTTTCAGTTGTAGTCAAGTTTTTGGAGCTCCTGATTTGTCGATATCTCAGGTGTTTATTTTGATGAAATTTAAAAGCGTCCTTCGCAGGGGATTACCTAAATCCTGATGCATTCGGTAATTTGTGGTAGATATAATTTAGCGTTTAAGCGATGGTGTTTTAATCGACAATGATAAAATTCAGGGTGGGGCAATATCCTAAAATTTTGTGTAAAATCCAGGAGCTCCACAAATCTGATTTTAGCAATAATCTTAATTTTGTGTCTGACTTTTGAACACTATGATAACATTTGAGAATGTATTATATATCAAATTATAGGTAATCTTCCTAGGAAGTACAAAAATGCAGCTAACTACATGATATCCGTTCAAAACCTACATATGTATGTAAGTATCTCACATATCAACAAAAATTTAAATTTTTTAATTGCAATTGGGAGAAATCCGTTCACGTTTGACAATTGATCCCTTATAACTTCGCCTAAGATACGATGATGACATTTAGTATTAAGACGTTGTACAATATTGATATTCAGGGCGATAGCGCCTAAAATAAACTTTCTAGAGGGACAACATTTGACAAAAGTATTTCTGATCTCTTGAAAAGTTCAATATTGAAAATGGGCGAGCTCTATTCACATTTAGTGAAATCTCCCATATAACCCAGACCGGGAATCGATTTAATGCTGATAAATTAAATCACATTAAAATTGCACAAGGAACTTGAGAAAAACTTTCCAAACATCCATCGTACAGATCGAAAGAACAATACATCCCAAATATTATTGATGAAGTGTTCATTTTAATTAATTAACTAACTTCAGATTAATAAGTAAATCTTTAATAACTTTTCCGACAAAGCTGTTATCCATCCATTCAAAAGCTATATATTTCACATATGTATCTAAAACTAAGAGTGTATACCCTATAATTTTAAGGCTTATCATTGTTAAAGCCCAACCTAACCTTTGGGTGCATAACTATTCTAGATGATGACGCCACCGAAAAGCTTTTCTTTTTCCGACTCTTAATTTTAAAGACTCTTTGCATAATACTAGTATAACCAAATTTTGCTAGGAATTACATTAAGTACTTTTGCAACGCCATTGGTGAAGGGTATCCAAGATTCGGCAAAGCCGAATATACCACTCTTACTTGTTATTTAAAGGTGTGTTTCAATCAAAAATTTTAAAATTTTCGTCTAATTTTTGGTATTTTTTCGATATTTTCGGTGTTTATAAACCGATTTTAATGAAATTTAATAGCGTTCGTTGCGGGAGAATTTCCTAAAATCTGTTATATAATTTATGTAGGTCCACCCTCCAGGGGCTTCAGAAACTTGATTTCAACAGGCAGACAGACGGACGGACAGACAGACAGACGGACATCGCTTAATCGATTCTCCTCCCGATTCTGAGTCGATCTGTATAATTTTTATGGGGTCTACGATCACTAATAAAAAAATTACAAACGGAATCACAAACTTATAATACCCTTTCACCTATTGGTGAAGGGTATAAAAAGGGGATGTTATATATAAGAATTATAGCCAAATGTTGACCGATTGTAACAAAATTTTACACACTGGCTGGCATTGTCTTTAATTTAGTCTTACTAGCTCTTGTAGTTAAGGAGCTATCACGATTTTATCTGACGGTAAGACGGATATAAACAACCTTTTCTTTATGTATTTTTGTGTTTCCATAAGTTTTTTATATGGGAGCTATGGTCAAATGGTGACCGATTGTGACAATATTTTGCACACTCGTTGGCACCGACATAAGACCACCTCGTACTAAATTTAGTGGTTATATCTGTTACAGTTTTAGATTTATTGGCATTTAAGTGTATTTTAGGTGAAATTTTGGCTGTTTCCGTAAGTTTTTTGTGTGGAAGCTATGACTAAATGTGAACCGATTTTGATGAAATTTTACATGCTGTATAAGGTTTATGAAAAACTTATATATACAAAATTTTATCATCATAGCTATTATAGCGATTAGCGTAGGCGAGGTTATACGGGAGCTATGGTCAAATGTTAACGGATTTTGCCCAATTTCAATACCATAGATGAAGAATGGTTTTACTAAGTTTCAGTGAGCTAGCTCCTTTCGTTTAGACGTTATCGTGATTTCAACAGACAAACAGACGGATATCGCTCAATCATCTTAGAATTTCATAAGGATTCAGAATTTTTGATTTTTGAGCCAATATTAAGGAAATTACAAACGGAATGACAATCTCAATATACCCCCCATTCTTTTTGATGGTGGGTATAAAAAGGGGATGTTATATATATAAGAATTATAGCCAAATGTTGACCGATTGTAACAAAATTTTACACACTGGCTGATACATATATAGAGCTTATTCTTGCAAAATTTAGTGACCATAGCTGTCATAGTTTCTAATTTAATAGCTTTTAACTGGCCTTTGCTAAAATTTTTGGTTTCCGTGAGTGTTTTTTATATGAAAGCTAAAGTCAAATATGGACTGATTCCTATAAAATTTGATAAACTGATCAAAAATTGCATAAAACTTCCCTATTTTAAATTTATTCGTCATAGCTATTAGAATTGTATTCAATTTATCAGCATTAATGTGTTTCCCGGGGCGGGGTTATATGGGAGCTCTAAATAAATTTAAACCGATTTTGTCCATTTTCAACACACATCTTTTTCAAGACATCCAAAATACTTTTGTAAAGTTTTGTTCCTCTAGCTCTTTTCGTTAAGGCGCTATCGTGCTTTTATCTGACGGACAGACGGACATAAACAACCTTTTCTTTATGTATTTTTGTGTTTCTTTATATGGGAGCTATGGTCAAATGTTGACTGATTGTGACAAAATTTTGCACACTGGCTGGTATTGACATAAGACTTTCTTGTGCCTAATTTAGTCTTAGTAGCTTTTGTAGTTAAGGAGCTATCACGATTTTATCTGACGGACAGACGGACATAAATCCCCTTTTCTTTTTGAATTTTTGTGTTTTCGTAAGTTTTGTATATGGGAGCTAGGTCAAATGGTGACCGATTGCGAATTTTGCACACTGGCTGGCATTGACATAAGATTTTCTTGTGCCAAATTTAGTGGTTATATCTGTTATACTTTTAGATTTATTGGCATTTAAGTGTATTTTAGGTGAAATTTAGGCTGTTTTCGTAAGTTTTTCGTATGATGAAATTTTACGCGCTGTCTAGGGCTAATGTAAAACTTCTATATACCAAATTTTATCATCATAGCTGCTATAATTTGTCATTTATTAACAAATAAGCGCTTAGCCTAGACGAGGTTATACGGGAGCTATGGTCAAATGTAAACCGATTTTGCCCAATTTCAATACTAAAATTTTCTCAGAGATGAAGAATATTTGTACTGAGTTTCAGTGAGCTAGCTCCTTTCGTTTAGGCGTTATCGTGATTTTAACAGACTGAGAGACAGACAGACAGACAGACGGACATCGTCTTAGAATTTCATAAGGATTCAGAATATATATCGTTTTTATACCCTTCACCAATAGGTGAAAGGGTATAATAAGTTTGTGATTCCGTTTGTATTTTTTTTATTAGTGATCGTAGACCCCATAAAATTATACCGATCGACTCAGAATCGGGAGGAGAATCGATTAAGCGATGTCCGTCTGTCTGTCTGTCTGTTGAAATCAAGTTTCTGAAGCCCCTGGAGGATGGACTTAAATAAATTATATATCAGATTTTAGGAAATTCTCCCGCAATGAACGCTATTAAATTTAAATTCGGTTTATAAACACCGAAAATATCGAAAAAATACCAAAAATTAGACGAAAATTTTAAAATTTTTGATTGAAACACACTTTTAAATAACAAGAGAAAAAAGATACTCCTGGTGTACATGTGATAATATGTTATATATCAGATTGTAGGAAATAGTCTCCCAAAGCACTCTGTAACTCGCCAAAACACTGAATTTAATGTATCGCAAATTGCCCAAAGTTCGCATTAGAGAATGTTTGTTGAAAAAATTAAATGCAGAAATAGGAAAAACCATCCTCCTTTAGCACGGACCTGCATAAATTTTATATCAGATTTTAGGAAATTCCCCCGCCAAGCACATTATTAAATTTTATCAGAAGCGGTCCATAAACAATTGAGATATCGCCATAACACTACATTTGATGTACAGCAAATTGCCCAAAGTACGTGTCTAAGAAATTTTGTTTACATTTTGTAAGTATTGTTTTAGCGATATCTCAGGTGTTTATGGACCGATTGTGATGAAATTTGACATCGTTCTTTGTGTGAGGATTTTCTAAAATCTATACTCCACAAATCTGATTACGAATACCATTCAAATTGTACCGATCAACTCAGAATCGGCAGGAGAATCGATTCCGCGACCTCCGTCCGTCCGTCTGTTTATTTGTCTGTCCGTCCGTCTGTTTTTTTGTCCGTCCGTCTACCTGTCTGTAATTTTTTCTGTTGTAGTCAAGTTTTTGGAGTTCCTGATTTGTCGATATCTCAGGTGTTTATTTTGATGAAATTTAATAGCGTCCTTCGCAGGGGATTACCTAAATCCTGATGCATTCGGTAATTTGTGGTAGATATAATTTAGCGTTTAAGCGATGGTGTTATAATCGACAATGATAAAATTCAGGGTGGGACAATATCCTAAAATTTTGTGTAAAATCCAGGAGCTCCACAAATCTGATTTTAGCATTAATCTTAATTTTGTGTCTGACTTTTGAACACTATGATAACATTTGAGAATGTATTATATATCAAATTATAGGTAATCTTCCTAGGAAGTACAAAAATGCAGCTAACTACATGATATCCGTTCAAAACCTACATATGTATGTAAGTATCTCACATATCAACGAAAATTTAATTTTTTTAATTGCAATTGGGAGAAATCCGTTCACGTTTGACAATTGATCCCGTATAACTTCGCCTAAGATACGATGATGACATTTAGTATAAGGACGTTGTACAATATTGATATTCAGGGCGATAGCGCCTAAAAAAAACTTTCTAGAGGGACAACATTTGACAAAAGTATTTCTGATCTCTTGAAAAGTTCAATATTGAAAATGGGCGAGCTCTATTCACATTTAGTGAAATCTCCCATATAACCCCGACCGGGAATTAATGCTGATAAATTAAATCACATTAAAATTGCACAAGGAACTTGAGAAAAACTTTCCAAACATCCATCGGACAGATCGAAAGAACAATATATCCCAAATATTATTGATGAACTGTTCACTTTAATTAATTAACTAACTTCAGATTAATAAGTAATTCTTTAATAACTTTTCCGACAAAGCTGTTATCCATCCATTCAAAAGCTATATATTTCACGTATGTATCTAAAACTAAGAGTGTATACCCTATAATTTTAAGGCTTATCATTGTTAAAGCTTTGACCTAAATCAGTCCGCTAACTTCAGAGTTTTACATAACTAAGCAAGAACTTTTACTAGTTGGATAATTAGTACGAATTAAAGTGCACAACCCTCACTGGGCACTGTGTTTTTGGGTTGCATGCCAGAATACTTAAACTTCATCGAATCGATGTGCTATTGCAAATGTAAGGGCATCTACATTTTGAAGCATCTTTTCTGCATGGTTTATCTGGTCTATCGAACTTTATTAAATGTTCGTAAAATATGTGTCTATGGCTTAAATATGCATTCTCTATTTGTAGTCTAGTAATCATTATCTTTCACAAAGGGACCACTTTAGAACCCAAGTGAAGCTTCCCTAGACATCAGCTAACTGCCCAACCTAACCTTTGGGTGCATAACTATTCTAGATGATGACGCCACCGAAAAGCTTTTCTTTTTCCGACTCTTAATTTTAAAGACTCTTTGCATATAATACTAGTATAACCAAATTTTGCTAGGAATTACATTAAGTACTTTTGCAACGCCATTGGTGAAGGGTATCCAAGACTCGGCAAAGCCGAATATACCACTCTTACTTGTTTTTTATAAAGCGGTTTATCAATAAAACTAACATTTTATTTCGTCACATAAACTTACATTAAAGTCATAGAATTAAATTTATTATCATTTGTTTCTTTTATTTCAGAATCAATACAATTTTAAACTGGAATAACCTCTACACTCTTTCATGGCTATGGAATTTCCTTTCAGTGGATTTCATCTCAATATGTCTTTCCAAGAGAAAGATTTTAAAATTACTATTCCAGTATCCGAGGAATTTACGGGAAGTTACTATTTTATTTGCAATAAGTATTTTACTTTGTGATGTCTTAAAATTTTTTTCGTGCTTTCAGGTATCAAAATGGATTTTAATGGGACTATGGAAATTTATTTTAACCTATATTGCACGAAACATAAATCTTGGACATCACTAATAAAATTAATATCACAGATAAAAATGTAAGTTAGCAAAAATAAATACTAAACAACATTCAAGTATATCACAGTTATAACATATATCACAGTTTATGAAGTAGCTTACTAAAATGTAGAATTACTAGAATAATTACACAAAACCTTGTCTAATTACTTAAAATAATTCTTATTTCTAATATTGCACTAAAAAAACTTTGTATTTGTTATACCTTGATATCTTTTGAATGGAATATCCCTAAAGATTTACCCTGTAATGTTTCCAACTCATACATATTATTACCAACTGGCTTGACTACACGGCATTTCAAGAACTTTTTGCAAAATTTTGCGTTTATATTTTTTCCAAAATTACTCAAGACAGTGTTACGGCGATATACCTCCTGACCGGGCACAAATTTAGCTATTCGGGCACCTCTATTATACCTTTCCGCACTTCGTTCATACGCTTTAGTCATATTTAGCTTCATTTTTTCTCGAATAACTTGCATTTTGTCACTTTTGTCCATTTTTGAAATTTCATGATCTGTCAGTGATTGAAGTTTACGGCTTAGCTTATAATCAGCACCACTCGTAAATATGTGATAACCAAATAGAGCAAAAAATGGCGTGACACCTGTAGCTGTATGAATCGAGGTTCTTAGGGCACATTCAATTTCAGACAGATATAAATCCCAATCTCTGTGGTCATTTTCTAAATACGATCTAATTGCTGATAACACTGATTGATTTACACGTTCACTAGCATTGCTTTGAGGTGAATACACAGCGGTTTTAAGGTGTTGAATCTTATAAGTGGTACATAAATTTTCAAATCCTTTAGCTATAAATTGGCTACCATTATCGCTATGTATTATCTCTGGTACTCCAAATTTATGGAAAATCTCGTGGACTAGAAAGCTGATGACATTGTTGGTAGTAGCTTCTCTCATTGCCTTAAGAAATATAAATTTGGTGAAATGATCCATAACTACAAATATATAACAGTTGCCTTTCTTAGAACGAGGATATTTACCCATGAAATCAATATATAATTTCTGGAAAGGTCGTTCAGTAACTACCTTTTCACCGATTTCAGGTCTGAGGTTGATATTGCACGGTTTTGCTTCTTTGCAGACTTGGCAATTAGCTATATAATTTTTTACTTGTATGGTCATTTTAGGCCAATAAAACATTCTTTTTAAACGCTCTAAAGTTTTAGCTACTCCACCATGAGCTGAAGTCAGAGTTGAATGCGCATTTTCAATCAACGGAATAGTAATAGTAGCCGGAATCCACAATCTCCAGGGCGATTCCTCTCCAATCTGATCAAACCCGATCTTCTTATACACAAGTCCATTTTCAATCTTTAAGTCAGGCAAAATCTCTTTATTTTTTTCGATATGCGATATAAGATCCAAATATTCGTTACTTTCAAACTCGGTCGTTTCAAAACCTAACAATTCGTTCATATTAATTTCATCTATCTTTGGTAGCCTGGAAAGCATATCTGCTACGACATTTTCGGATCCTTTCCGATGCTGTATTTCGAAATCAAAAGCTTGGAGTTGCAGTGACCATCTAGCTAATCTTCCTGTCAAGTCTTTCAGAGACATCAGCCATTTTAGGCTGGCATGGTCGGTGACGATAGTGAATGGCATCATTTCAATATACTGCCGAAACTTTTTCACAGCCATTACAGCAGCCAAACACTCTTTCTCCGTAACCGTATAATTTCTTTGACAGGAATTAAGTTTCTGAGAATAGAACGCTATAGGGTGTTCGTCGCTGTCCCCACTTAGTTGGTATAACACTGCCCCAATGCCGTAGTCGCATGCATCACACTGTATATAAAATCTTTTAGAGAAGTCAGCATGCCGAAGGACTGGAGCTGAGGTCAATGCTTTCTTCAAGTTCTCAAAAGACCTTATCGCTTCCGTTGTCATAGTAAACTTATTGTTTTTCTTCAAAGTATCGGTTAATGGTGCTGATATAACGGAAAAGTTCTTAATAAATCGGCGGTACCATCCCGCGGTGCCTAAGAAGCTTCTAACTTCTCTTATATTCTTCGGAATTTTTATTTGGGCAATGGCTTTGACCTTTTCGGGATCAGTTTTCAACATTCCTCCTCCAACAATAAATCCTAAATATTTCAATTGCTTAAAGCAAAATTGCGATTTATTATGCCCGATTGTTAAATTAGCTTTCTTCAAGCATTTAGCTACTTCTTCAAGAATCTCTAAATGTTTATTAAATTCATTTGAGATTATTAATAAATCATCAAGATATACGAAAACATTATCTTTCAAGTTTTGCGGAATGACCTTGTCCATAAGACGGCATAAACGTTGAGCAGCGTTGCAGAGACCGAATGGCATTACGCGGAATTGGTACAAAGGTCTACCAGCAACTGTAAAGGCAGTGTACGGTCTACTAACCGGATCCAATTCAATTTGCCAGAAAGCATACTTTAAATCTACACTGCTTATGAAGTATGTTTCGTCGATACGACTGAGAATACCATCAATATTTTGCAGCGGATAAGCGTCTTTTATGGTAACTTTATTTAGCTTTCGTGCATCAAGGCAAAATCTATTTTTCCCTGGTTTTTTAACTATTGTAGTCTTATTACTCCAAGGGCTTTCGCTAAGTTCTATAACGTTCAATTCTAGCATTTTGTCTATTTCTTGATATGTAATTTCTTGAACCGCTGGAGAAATTGGATAATATCTATCCTTAATTGGTTCAGTACCATCTACTAATTTAATACTATGGGTTTCGAGTGTTGTTCTCCCTAAACCTTGTGATTCAAATGTATCGAATTTTTTTATCACCTTATCTAATCTATGTTTTTGTTCCTGACACAATTCGTGAGGTCCTATTTTATAGTCTTCTTTACTAGCAAAATCTTCTAAAGCTTTTTCTACTGTTATTTCTTCGACTCCTATTATATCTGGTGCTAGACTGAATAATCTCCAAAAATCTATCCCTAAATATAAAGACTGTTCCAAATCGGGACAAAGATACAGAAGTATTTTATTCTCCTGATCTTTGTACCTAATGGATACGTTTGCTTTCCCCAATATTCTATGCTGTTGACCACTTGCAGTCACAACATTCGAAAATATCGGTATTATTTTTAACCCTAACTCTTCTATAAATTCTCTACAATGTTTCCCTAATATGCTAACTGATGCACCACTATCTAATAAACCTGACAAACTTTTACCTTCTATCTCTACTTCTACAAAAATCCTATTGTCTATTCTATTACCTATTCTATTTATGGATTCTACTAATTGTTTTTTCTTACTTCGTTTATTATTAAAATATTCCCTAATTTTCAGAATACGTTTCGAAATTGGCTTTGGCATATCACTGGAACTAAAAATTCTGTGCTTAACATGTTCGTAATATTTTTGTCGAATGTTTAGTGGGATCTTGTGTTTCATTTCCGGTATGTATTTAGCTAAATCTTCGACTTCCGTTTCTAAATCGATGTTATTTTTTTCAGGACTTTTATCTATTGGGCTTCTTTGTTGGGGTTTTTGGATGGACACAGTTCCCCCATCGCTACGCCCTTTGATAAATTTTGTTGGCAGTCCGGACATTTCGGCGCAATTACATTTGGTTTTCCGCATCTGTAGCAAAACAATGCTCTTTCGTTAGCGTTACAATCTCGGAAACCATGACCTGATGTTTTGCAATTCCAGCAAACAATTGGTGGTCTAGGCTGTGAGAATTTCAGAGCATCAACATCTTCGAACTGCATTGCGTCATTGGAATTTTCACAAAGAAGTTCATTGACTCTCATTTGCCTTGATGATGGTATATTGGACCGCATTTCTTTCATCGGGAAATTCTTTTCCGCCTCCACACACTCGATTCTGAGCTGTTCAATGGAAGACACTGATATAGGATAAACAATCCTGGCAACACTTTCACGGAGATTTCTTTTCAATATTTTTATCATATCGAACTCTGGTATAGGCTGGACAAGTCTGGACCTCAATTTAGACATGGCGTGAAAATACATATCAAGAGATTCATTGGAGAGCTGCTTCCTCTCAACCAAATCTCTCATTATCTCAAAATTAGATGTATTTGTTCGATACTGGTTGGAGAGCTCGCATCTCAAAGTTGGCCACTTCATAACACCGTGGGATCGGATAAGGAGCCAGTACCAATCCTTTGCTGGACCAGTGACTAATAAATGGAAGTCTCTCAATATTTCCTCCCAACTGATGTCATAGTGAGATTGAAGATGTTCAATCCGGAAGATAAAGTCTTCAACGCTCATGTGAGAATTATTTCCGTCGAATACTATTCCCCACTTGTCTACTCTTATACTAATTTTTTCGAAATTCCTACTTGTTACAGATGCCGTACGATTATTCCTATTATCATCCATTGGATCAGCATTCACCGCATTGTTTCCGATATTTGGTAAGTTTCCAAATTGCGTTATATTATTATTGACGGGTCTAGGAAACGCTATATTGTTTTGGGTGGTTGTTTGAAACTGGCAGGGAAATTACTTGCTCGGTCTTGATGATCAATGGACTCAGGACATCTCGACATAGTAACAGACATTTCTCTTACGATTTTAGTCAATTCACCCATCGATTTTCGGACTTCGCTCATCTCTTCATGAACCATCTTCTTAACCCTCTCCTCTAGTGCCCTTTGTACTACCAAGGTTTCATCTACCACTAATTCTCTAACCTCAGGATCAATAGCGACATTTACTGAAGAGTTTGGTTAATTAGAATTTACAGATCTGTTTGGATTATTTACAGACTGCGTTGGCCGGGAGTTAATTGTATTGGACAAGTCTCTTATATTGTCATTAGTAGCCATTTTTGGTTTGAAATTATTAAATCTCCTTTGTTTGGTTACGACTTCTATGGAAGTATTCAAATTTGTTTCTAGCAATGACCTTTTTCTACTTCTTGTACGCGGCCTATTATCATTACTCATGACACATAAACGGAAACGGAAACTATCGACTTAATTTACGTACTAACAAAAACAAGATTTTGAAAAGAACAAAACCAAAAAAAAACTCATCAAATCAAAAAAAAAAAATGAAATAAAAATTTTAAATAACCGATTTATAATACGATAGAAAAAAACTAAAAACAAACTTAAGAAAAATAATTGGAATATACAACTAAAATTATAAATATGATAATAAAAATAATTATTGAAATAAATAAAGCAAAATAAATAAAAATAATAACTATAAAAATGCACAACTAAATACTAGAATACAAATAATTCAAACTATAAATACAACAAACAAAAATAACTAATATAATACTTAATTGAATGATTAAATAAAAATTAAAATTAAATTAAAATTTCGTGGTTCAATTAACGGTTTTGAAAATTCATAAATTTTATGGGGATTGTTGAGTGGCGGCGGATTGACGGTATATAAAAATTTTTCTAATTCGGTGTTCCCCTAATTCAATCTAAAGCAAAAAAATGTAAATTTTTTTAACAGTTTTGTTTGTGCTCCTACATTGTTCTTCTAACAATTATCAGAGGCCAGAACTTTATGTTTGACAACACATCAAACCTTAAGCTTTAAGCTCGAGCGGCTGATGTCTAACATAAAAACTGCTCCACAAACAAAATATCAATCTGAAACTAAATAAACAAATAATAACAACGACATTTGGTGAACATTTAGAACGGCTTTGAATCCATTAACCAACTTGTTCAATCAACCATCTTTTGAACTGATGATATATTTTCGAACATATACGTTCAAACACAAAAACTGTCTTACAACGGACTATTCGGACAGGACCAAATACGGATAAGACACTATTTTTTTATTTTTAAACGACACTTTTGAAAACATATTAAAGACTATTTTCACAACTAGTATTCTATTGCCAGTGTTTAGCTATTTTACACCGTATTAACACAATTTCTGTTTGGACGTGATATTCTGACACGAAAAAACAAAACTCTTATTTTCGATTGGGCGCCATTTTCTGTTACGGACCGTGTGGACTGTTGTTCTGGCCGCCTGGCTAGCTTCTCGCGGTCTCTTTCGGGCGAAGGAACTCTACCCTACAACAAGCCCTAGTTCGCACACAATAAAAATTAAAAAAAAAGGTACACAACACTTACAAAAAACAAACTTACATAACAATTTGGAACACCATTTCCGGATGTAGATGATGGTATCCGGTTGGCCCATTCCCAACCTGGTCCACCAGAACTCCTTGGAAGCCTTTTGTATGGACCCCAATACCCGTCTTCCATCACCCTATTCCCCTCAACAATCCCTCATTAAAACCTTACTCTTCAGAATTCATTTTTAATATAATAATTCAAATATTTATTTAAACATGACCTTATATGCTAACTTAAATAAACAATAATTCTTAAACAAAAACACACATAACATTGACCTAAAATTTTCTTTACGGATTCTTGTGAAAAGGTAAAAATATAATTAATGATTTCTTTTCAAATTCTAACGGCTAAAATTATAACTTTGGTAAAATTCTTAATGTTTTTATCTATATTTTTCAGATTTTTGATGGCTATGCCTAATGGAGCTCCCTAGGACACAATCCTGATCTTGTACTAAATGTTAGTTCTTTTTCTTACTATTTAATACTATTATAATTTACGCCTTTAAATCACTATGTTTAATTGATTTTTATCTTTTCTTTCTTTGGTTCACAGACGACAAAAGGACACTTATAACATAACACTCACAAAGGACTTATAATGTTGACACAAATTCACAACTTAAACTAATTTATAATAACTTAAACTAATTTATGTGTAATTCTTTTCTTTTTTATGATTCTTTTTCTTTTAACTAGTTGAAATTTTTGAAATTTTAAAATAAAATTTACTTATTTTTTTTCTAAAGTTTATTATATTTCTAATCTGGTTGCATTAGGGTTATTTTTTATGGATTCTCTGTTGTGCGTAAATAGATTCTGCTTATTTTTACGTATAATAATGGTTTTTTCTTTTCTTTTATAAAACTTAAAACCACAAAAATACCTGGCTTTCCCATCTGGTTTCGGACACCAATCTTCTATAGTATTTACGGATGATCCTCGGGAACAGCCAGCTAAACAAACAATACACTTATTAAAAACCGACAACTAATATTTTTTTGTTTTTTTTCTTTAAAAAAAATATGGTTTTGTTATTCCACTTACGTTTTATTCCTCATAAGATTTAAATTAAATAAAGTGGAAACTCCTCCGAAATCCTAGGAGAGTTTTAAAGCTTCTTCTTTGGAAGTTTCTTTTTTTAAAAAATCCTTCAATCGCACACACAATTTTTTTGTTATTTTTTTAAACCAATATGCTTTATTTTGACTAACCAGTCTATCACCAGTATACCACTATAATCTGACTTTCGTGGCAGAAAAATTCCTTTTATATTGCTCAGATTTTTGTGAGTATATAGTGGTTAAAACCTTTCCCTCCATTTGTTCTTTTTTTTCTTTTTATCCTTCCAACCAAACTCCCTCCAAAATCATATTTACCTAAAGTTTCCAAAATTTCTCCTTAAAATATCGCCATTTTTTCCTAATAATACATATATATTAACTGATCTCCCAGTTATCCTGAATTTTCTTTCAATACCTAATTCTGTATCTACCAGGCTTTAAGAAATTTTAGCAATAAACTTCAATCCATTCATGTTTTAAAAATTTTTTTACATTTACAAAAAAAAGCGCTAAAACAAAAAACGTACTTTTGAATGGCAAATACAACACTGTCTATACGCAAATTACTCGCGTTGCCAATCATAGTATTTTGTAGTAATATAAAAAAATGAAAACAAACATTCATTGACTGACAGACACACATGGTGTAAGTATAATTTTATATTTAATATTTTTTTATTTTTTCTTTTTCAGGTTTTCCATTGGACAGGCAGACGGGATTTTATGTTAAACACATATTAAAGGAAGGTAAGGTATCTTTTAAATTACTTTTAACAAAACTATATTAATTTTAATCATGTTTATTTTTCAGCAATCAAAAGGTTATGGAATGGTGGTTGGCGAAGAGTGGTGATGGCGAAGAGTGGTGGTGGCGAAGAGTGGTGGTGGCGATTTGCCGGGAGTTTGGTGGAGGTTATGACTCCATACGGTTAATGCCGCTCCCGGAATTATTTAGATTAATTTTTTATGAGGGACTCGGGGCAATAGGTATTATTTTGCCTCCTCCCGAAGTGGTTTTCCGCCCTACCCCCCACGAAAAATTTTTTTTCGGCGGCAGTGGCGTAGGCTTGCCTATGCCGTCAGGGGGTAGAAGGGGCTCAACCGCAACAATTGTTCATTTCTAAAGAAAGTGTTAACATGGTAATAAGTTAATAACTTTAACTACTAACCCGGGCAACGCCGGGTAAAATCAGCTAGTTATAAATAAATTTTTACGATTTTGTACTTTACTTTTGGAACACCATTGGTGAAGGGTATCCAAGATTCTACAAAGCCGAATATACCACTCTTACTTGTTTAAAAAAAATTTAATTTGTCAATTTGCGTACATCGATATATTTTGCTTTGGCTATATCTTGGTTATTGATGTACCGATTTTGATGAAATTCAATAGTGTGCTACGTTGAATTGTAGACCGATTTTGATGAAATAATAGCGTTCATTGCGGGAGAATTTCCTAAAATCTGATATATAATTTATGTGGGTCCATCCTCCAGGGGCTTCAGAAACTTAATTTTAACAGACAGACGGACATCGCTTAATCTATTCTCCTCCCGATTCTGAGTCGATCGATATAATCTACGATCACTAACGGATCCACAAACTTATAATACCCTGTCACCTATTGGTGAAGGGTATAAAAATACTAAAAAAAAAAAAAATTAATTTTTCAATTTGCGTACATCGGTATTTTTTGCTTTGACTATATCTCGGTTATTAATGTACCGATTTTGATGAAATTCAATAGTGTGCTACGTTGAATGATTTCCTGAAATTTGATATACAGTTCAAAAAAACTTTTTTTAAAAACACATTTTTTTTTTAAGAAATTTAAAATTTTTGGAAAAGTTTAAAAAAATTTTTAATTTTCATCGACTTTTGAATTTTGACGATATCTCTGGTATTTATAGACCGATTTTGATGAAATTTAATAGCATGCTGCGTTGGAGTATTTTCTTAAATCTGATATATATTTCAAATTTTAAAAAAGAAAATACTGTTTTTTAAAATTTTTTTTCTAAAATTTTTCAATTTGCGTACATCGATATCATTTGCTTTGGCGATATCTCAGTTACTGATCTACCGATTTGGATGAAATTCAATTGTGTGTTGCATGAAATGATTTCGTAAAATTTGATATACAGTAAATGATTTCGTAAAATTTGATTTTAGTATTTTCTTCATACACAGTATTTAAAAAAATGAAATTCAATAATTTTCGGGACAATTAATTTAGAGTTTTGGCAATATTTCAGATTGTATTTTTAATATCGTTTTGCTTTGGAGGATTTTCTAAGATCTGATATATAATTCATCGGTATAATATCCGCAAATTGTGGAATTTTAAACAAAAAATAGTTTTTATACAAATTTAAAAATACAATTTAAAAGAAAATAAAAAATTTGAATTTCGAGTTTTGGCTACATCTCAGTTGTAAGTGGAACTAAATGTTGCAATTTAATAGTACACTATGAACATCTAATACCTTTACATATAAGTTACGTCGGTATGCCATCTAGTAGCTCTTCAAACTTGATTTCAGCATACCGAAATATTGTTGTTGAGATGAATTTTATTTAAGAAGTAATAAAAAGGAATACATATAAAAGATAATTGACATTTACAATGTTGCAATATTTCACTTAGCGCCAAAAAGTAAATAGATCAAAATCAGTGTTACAAAATACACTAATCATTTACAGAAATGAGAAAGAGTAATTTCTTTTATATAAATATATTACCAACACCCCTTCTCAATATTACAAATATTGCTTAAATAGATTTATACAAACTAAAAAATATCTTTTCAATAAAAAATTCTTTTAATAAAAATTAATTACATAAGCCAATTTGATTAACAAACTTAGAAATTTTGATCTTTTGTAACGGCTTAGTTAATATATCGGCTAACATTAACTCTGTAGGACAATAAGTATAAATAACTTTCATTGACCTATATAAGTCACGAATAAAATAATATTTTACATCTATGTGCTTGCTCCTGGGCGAAATCTTCTCATCTTGAAGCATTTTTAGGCAGCTTTGATTGTCTTCATATATGGTAGGATTTTCCACATAGATTCCAAACTCTTTCATTAACTGAATAATCCACAAAAGTTCTTGTGTCGCCTCTGCAAGTGCCACAAATTCAGCTTCGGTAGACGAAAGCGTAACATTTGCTTGTTTTCTACTAGCATAGCTAATAACAGCATCACCAAGCTTAAAAATGTATCCACTTGTAGATTTTCGGTCGTTTGTATCACCTGCCCAATCGGCATCGGCAAATCCACACAGCTCCAGTTTCGATTTCGATCCCACACACAATTTCAAACTCTTAGTACTTTTTAAGTATTTGAAAATTCTTTTGACTTCAGTCCAATCGCTTTCATTTGGGTTGGTTATTTTACGAGACAAAATTGACACGGCTACTGCGATATCAGGACGAGTATTGTTTGAGACGTAAAGCAATGAACCTATTGCTTTTCGGTACATATTATTGTCCTCTAACATTTTACTGCAACTTGTTTTCAAATATCCGGGATCAATGGGAATAGAGGAATTCTTTGCATCTTGAAGATTAAATTCATTTAATATTTTATTTATGTACTGCTCTTGGGATAAATAAAATATGCCATCCTTTAGTTGGATTTCAATACCCAAGTAAAGTTGCAACGTACCTAACTCAGTTATTTCAAAATGTGATTTCAACGTTCTTGCCACATCAGCTATTTCTTGATCTGACTTCGAGGCCACCAGGATATCGTCAACGTAAATTAGGATGTACGTCATTGATTCACCCTCGCCCTTTACATATAGACAAGGTTCGGCCTTTCCCCTTCTGAATCCCGAATCTATCAAAATTTGATTGATTCGAAGATTCCAACACCGAGCTGATTGCTTCAGCCCATACAGACTGTGTTTCAATTTACAGACAAGACCCTCTTTTCCAGGTACTGCAAAACCTTCGGGTTGTTTAATATAAATATCAGTATTCAACTCACCATATAAGAATGCAGTCTTGATATCGATGTGACACACTTTCATTTCTTTATTACTTGCAATGGCCAATAAACTTCTAAATGATGTCTGCTTCACAACTGGTGCAAAAATCTCGTCATAACTTTCACCATACTTTTGCGAGAAGCCCTTTGCAACTAATCTTGCTTTGTACTTTTTCGCGCCATCTACATTCTGCTTTACTTTGAAGACCCATTTACAGCCAGTCAATTTGCCATTAGGTGGCAACTCCACCAGATCCCATGTACGATTCTCGTGCAGTGCTTTCATCTCATCTTTCATAGCCTCCAACCACATATCACAATCGGGTCTGGATATAGCATCATTATAACTAACAGGATCAGTGCTTGTGCAAACCTTATATCCATATTTCTTCGGAGGTACACCTTTATTTGATCTTAAAGAAATTCTAGGATTTGAACTAGGTTCTCCCTGAGCCTCAGAATCAGACGATGACGAAAACTCCTCTGCGGATACAAAACCTTGGAAATCCTCGGTACTTATTGTATCAATTTCTTCTTCCGGTTCCTCATTTGTTGACGATTGAGTAACTTCAGTGCTTAAATTTGAAAAAGACGCAACTGTCGTTTCGATATTTGAATTTATTTTGTCCTTTACAGCTTGAGATGAACTACCACCTGATTCCAAGAACTGTACATCACGACTGATAATTACTTGATCAGTACTACAATTCAACAAACGAAAACCTTTCGACTCATCGGAGTAACCCAGCAAACGGCATTTGACAGCAACATCATCTAATTTTTTGCGCTTTTGTTTATTTATGTGTGCATATGCAACAGCACCAAAAATGCGAACATGGCTCAAATTAGGCGATTTGCCAAACCACAACTCATAAGGTGTGACATCCACCACTGACGAAATTAAGCGGTTTTGTATGTAGTTTGCATTATTGACCGCCTCAGCCCAAAACTTGATGTTTATATCTGCATCGAACAACATACACCTGGCCATCTCCATTAAACTACGATTCTTTCTCTCCGCAACACCATTTTGCTCCGGTGTATACGGGCACGTTAATTGATGAATAATCCCTTTATTTTTTAAATAGCTATTCATCTTCCCGTTCAAAAATTCACCGCCACGATCAGTTCTAAGAATCTTTAAACGTTTACCAAACTGGTTTTCTGTTTGCTCAACGAATTCTTTTATTTTATGGAATGCCAGGTCCTTCGATGGAACAAAATAAATTGTGCAAAAACGGCTATAATCATCAATAAGAGTCAAAAAATAACGGTTACCTCCAGGAGTTTGGTTCTGCATAGGGCCGCATAAATCTGCATGTACAAGTTCTAATATCCCATTTGTTTTAGATTCCGATGCCTTGGGAAAAGGATTTCTTGTCAGCTTAGCCTTTAAACACACTTCACAGCTAAATTCACAATTGCATTTATTTATGGTGACACCCTCTATAAGCTCCTTTGTTATTGTTGACTTTATTGAATTAATGCTTTTGTGACCAAAACGTCGATGCCACACGTGAATGCAATCGCTCTTACAATTTGTTAATTTATTTGCCCTATAGCTGTGACTTAGTACAAACAAGTTGTTATTTAACGTCGCCTTTGCATAAATATGTCCGTTCTTAGAAATTGAACAACCATCTGGTTTGAAATCCACGTTAAAACCACCAAGAGTCAGCTTATGAACTGAGAGCAAACTTCCGTCTAACTCTGGCACGTACAGAACGTTCTTTACAAGAATCTCCTTACCTTCACAAAACAGCTTGCAGTCACCAACACCCCCAGCTTTTACCTTTGTACCATCAGCTAAGTATACCGCATCTACTTGTTGTTTGTTTATGTTTACAAAATATTTTTCTTCACAGCACATATGGCAGGTTGCAGCAGAATCAATGAACCACTCACCATTGGCTTTATCCTTCATCACCCCAAAACAAACGCTCGCACCGTCACCCTTCACAATATTTGCTCGATTTTCATTTGTATTTTGTTGCTTATTCGTCTTTCTGGTTGGGCAATTTCTTTTAAAATGACCAGGCTTGTTACAGATGAAGCACCTTGGTACAAACTTCTTCTTTTGTACCTTAAAAGCAGACTCGGTTTCTTGTTCACCACCTGATATACGCTTGAACTCCTGAAGCAACTTTTCTGTTACCAAATCCAGGGTAAGATCGTCTTCAGATCGCATTTCCAATGAAGAAATTATAGGATTGTAGTTCTCCGGCAGTGTACCCAATAAAAACGCCACAGTCTTGTGCTCTTCAATCACTTCTCCCAAGTCTCGCAATCGATCAACGATTGTTAGGAAATCATTTATATGATTTTCCATGGTTTTACCACCATCCAGCCGCATTGATGACATTTGTCTCAAAAGACTCACCTTATTTGTAATGTTTGACTTTTCGTGGTGCTTTTTTAAAGTGCACCAAAATTCCTTCGCAGTCTTTAGCTGTTTTATCAACACTTTTTGGGATTCCTCTACAGCCAAACCAATAACCGCTCTTGCTTTGCCATCTCGTACTAACCACTTGCTATCCGGCGCCTGCGGAGCCTCATCAACAACCACATCCCACAATTCCCTTTCCAGAAGCAGCAATTCCATGTTAAACTTCCAAACATGATAGTTGCCGTTTGTCAACTTTGGGAACTGTGCACAAACCGTGTTCATATTGATGTTTTTAGCAATTTCAATTATTAAAAAAAATTAATTATTCAATGCAAAACGAATTTAAAAAATCGCGAGGCTGGTCCCATAACCTGTTGTTGAGATGAATTTTATTTAAGAAGTAATAAAAAGGAATACATATAAAAGATAATTGACATTTACAATGTTGCAATATTTCACTTAGCGCCAAAAAGTAAATAGATCAAAATCAGTGTTACAAAATACACTAATCATTTACAGAAATGAGAAAGAGTAATTTCTTTTATATAAATATATTACCAACAAATATGTCTTAAATAAGTGACTTTTGAACGTTATGATGGCCTTTATTAATATCCTTCGTAAGTGTTGTTGCCAAAAGTCTAATCTAAATATAAATATATATATATTTCCCCGACAACATTCCAATTGGAACAAGGGGTACTTCTCTCAGACAATGAGCTGCATCCGATTCTATTTTTAGACTCATTGAAAGGGACCTACCTTTTAACGCCGACTCCGAACGGCAAATGCATTAGTTAGAGAAGTTTTTCATAGCCTAATACTCAATAACCAGTGGCTAGCTGAGTTATGAGGTGAACCGCCGTTTTTTTGAAAATTACTTTTTTTCAAGTGGGTCTGACAGGGATTGAACTTGGGACCTCTGGTATGCTAGGCAGATGACTAACCTGCTACACCACGGCGGTTCACTAATATAAATAGGTCCGCTAAATATTCTCATCTTATTTAAGCATACCGAAATATATCTTAAATAAGTGACTTTTGAACATTATGATGGCCTTTATTCATATATTACGTAAGTGTTGTTGCCAAAAGTCGAATCTAAATAGGTCCGCTAAATATTCCCATTAAAACAACCATTTAATCGGTCCTCTAACTTTAAAGATATATGCATTTACAACCTCTCTCAAGGTATGAAATGTTACAATGTTTTGTAATTTCTGAAATTGTTTGTATTTCAATCTACCTCCATAATGTTTTAGACCCGATATAAAACAAGGTTATTCACTAATAAAATATTATTCATATATCGCCCAAAAATTTAATGTATTAAAACATATTTACAGAAAATCAAATCAGAGAATCAATAAACATACAGTTATGAACAAAATTGTTCACGAAATAAAATTTATTGAGAACTTGTTTAAAATTTTTATGTTCTACACATAATTATTTGGATGATTCTTATTCGACCTTTTTCTTAACAAGTTTTAGGAATAAATGAGCTCGAGGTCTAGGTTTTTTATAAATGTATTTATTTATGTTCAATATTTCGACATCCTTTGGATATCATCTTCAGGGACCCTTAAAGTTTAAAGAACAAATCACATTATTGTTACACAGTGTACACATTATCACACATAAATATAAATATAACAAACAATAATAAAACTTACAGCGAGTTACAATACACACATTACTGAGAACTTTTTTATATACATATTGCACTAAACCTTATTATTATTTTTGTTTAATATTAACCTATAGCTTTGTGCACAATTATCGATGTCGCTCTTAAAATTCATTATCTTTGATAACGGTGTATTAATTATATGTGTGTATCCTTTGTTGTAATTCTTTTCTGTTTGTAATATTTTTGTTTTTTCAAAGTTTGGAGCATAGAAAATCATAGAAGGGAAAACCTGTCATATAAACCTGAATTAGCTGTCAAAAAAACCTGAATCTATCATTGTGTTTGAAAATTTTTTTTAGTAGTGTTAGTGAAAAATGAAATCCACAAAGTTGGTTTTTAGGCACAGTTGTATTAAAGGTTCTGAAAAAATAGGTACTTTTAATGAAATATTTGTATATTATTTTGAAGATATAATTAATATTTCAATAGTTTTAAACAAAATATAAAATCTGGCTTAAGAACCACAGTTTTTGAAAATTTCCTGAAAAAAAAATTAACTATGATAAGATTTCTAAAATGTACCATTTTTATATAAACAAGTAAGAGTGGTATATTCGGCTTTGCCGAATCTTGGATACCCTTCACCAATGGCGTTGCAAAAGTACTTAATGTAATTCCTAGCAAAATTTGGTTATACTAGTATTATATGCAAAGAGTCTTTAAAATTAAGAGTCGGAAAAAGAAAAGCTTTTCGGTGGCGTCATCATCTAGAATAGTTATGCACCCAAAGGTTAGGTTGGGCAGGTGGCTGATGTCTAGGGAAGCTTCACTTGGGTTCTAAAGTGGTCCCTTTGTGAAAGATAATGATTACTAGACTACAAATAGAGAATGCATATTTAAGCCATAGACACATATTTTACGAACATTTAATAAAGTTCGATAGACCAGATAAACCATGCAGAAAAGATGCTTCAAAATGTAGATGCCCTTACATTTGCAATAGCACATCGATTTGATGAAGTTTAAGTATTCTGGCATGCAACCCAAAAACACAGTGCCCAGTGAGGGTTGTGCACTTTAATTCGTACGAATTATCCAACTAGTAAAAGTTCTTGATTAGTTATGTAAAACTCCGAAGTTAGCGGACTGATTTAGGTCATAGCTTTAATAATGATAAGCCTTAAAATTATAGGGTATACACTCTTAGTTTTAGATACATACGTGAAATATATAGCTTTTGAATGGATGGATAACAGCTTTGTCGGAAAAGTTATTAAAGATTTACTTATTAATATGAAGTTAGTTAATTAATTAAAATGAACACTTCATCAATAATATTTGGGATATATTGTTCTTTCGATCTGTCCGATGGATGTTTGGAAAGTTTTGCTCAAGTTCCTTGTGCAATTTTAATGTGATTTAATTTATCAGCATTAAATCGATTCGCGGTCGGGGTTATATGGGAGATTTCACTAAATGTGAATAGAGCTCGCCCATTTTCAATATTGAACTTTTCAAGAGATCAGAAATACTTTTGTCAAATGTTGTCCCTCTAGAAAGTTTATTTTAGGCGCTATCGCCCTGAATATCAATATTGTACAACGTCTTTATACTAAATGTCATCATCGTATCTTAGGCGAAGTTATACGGGATCAATTGTCAAACGTGAACGGATTTCTCCCAATTGCAATTAAAAAATTTAAATTTTCGTTGAAATGTGAGATACTTACATACATATGTAGGTTTTGAACGGATATCATGTAGTTAGCTGCATTTTTGTACTTCCTAGGAAGATTACCTATAATTTGATATATAATACATTCTCAAATGTTATCATAGTGTTCAAAAGTCAGACACAAAATTAAGATTAATGCTAAACGAACGATGTCATCACAATCGGTCCATAAACACCTGAGATATCGCTAAAACAATACATACAAAATGTAAACAAAATTTCTTAGACACGTACTTTGGGCAATGTAGTGTTATGGCGATATCTCAATTGTTTATGGACCGCTTCTGATAAAATTTAATAACGTGCTTGGCGGGGGAATTTCCTAAAATCTGATATAAAATTTATGCAGGTCCGTGCTAAAGGACGATGGTTTTTCCTATTTCTGCATTTCATTTTTTTAACAAACATTCTCTAATGCGAACTTTGGGCAATCTGCGATACATTAAATTCAGTGTTTTGGCGATATCTCAGTTGTTTATAGACCGATTTTGATAAAATTTTACAGAGTGCAGGAGTATCTTTTTTATCTTGTTATTTAAAAGTGCGTTTCAATCAAAAATTTTAAAATTTTCGTTTATTTTTTGATATTTTTTCGATATTTTCGGTGTTTATGGACCGATTTTAATGAAATTTAATAGCGTTCATTGCGGGAGAATTTCCTAAAATCTGATATATAATTTATTTAAGTTCATCCTCCAGGGGCTTCAGAAACTTGATTTCAACAGACAGACAGACGGACATCGCTTAATCGATTCTCCTCCCGATTCTGAGTCGATCGGTATAATTTTTATGGGGTCTACGATCACTAATAAAAAAATTACAAACGGAATCACAAACTTATAATACCCTTTCACCAATTGGTGAAGGGTATAAATGTCCGTCTGTCTGTTTGTGTGTCCGTCCGTCTGTCTGTCTGTTGAAATCAAGTTTCTGAAGCCCCTGGAGGATGGACTTAAATAAATTATATAACAGATTTGAGGAAATTCTCCCGCAATGAACGCTATTAAATTTCATTAAAATCGGTTTATAAACACCGAAAATATCGAAAAAATACCAAAAAATTAGACGAAAATTTTAAAATTTTTGATTGAAACACACTTTTAAATAACAAGATAAACAAGTAAGAGTGGTATATTCGGCTTTACCGAATCTTGGATACCCTTCACCAATAGTGTTTCAAAAGTAAAATACAAAATCGTATGAATATATTGATAATTATATAGTTTCTGATTACTGACTTAGTTGAGCCCCACACAAATGCTTCATATGTATATTAATTTTCTTTTGTTCATACTAAATGTAATTCCTAGCAATATTTGGTTATACTAGTACAAGGTGGCGCAAAAGTAATCCTCCTATCAGAAAATAGTATAAATTTTGCGATTGGCCCCTAATGTCAATTCTGTTTTGGCATTTGTGTAGTAAACACTTGCAAAATACACGTTAATAAACAATGTTACTCTACACTGCTCCAGAACGCGGAATATTGGTGACTATTTATTTGGCCAATAATCGGTCGGTGACTTTGGCACAACGTGAGTTTCGTCGCAGATTTCCTAGTCGTCCAACGCCTACTGGTGAAATACTGCTCGCCTCGAAGAGACTGGCACAACACGAGATGCTGCCAGGCGTGGCAGACCCCGGAGTCGCCGTTCTGCAGAGAATATTGCTGCTGTAGCCGAGGATGTCATGGAAGCGCCGTCGACATCGATCAGACGACGTGCCACGCAAATGGGTATCAGTCAACGGTCTTTACAGCGAATTTTGGTAAAAAATTTGAAGATGTTTCCGTACAAAGTCCAGACGGTGCATCAGCTGTTAGCTGCTGACCGCCAATCGCGTCTAACATACGCTCAAGCCATCCCTAATCACCACCAAGAGGAAGACGATTTTTCATTAAAAATAATCATGAGTGATTAAGCCCATTTCTATCTTACCGGGTACGTAAATAAGCAAAATTTACGTGAAAATCCGCGTGTAACCCACGAAGAGCTATTACACCCACTCAAAGTCATTGTATGGTGTGCTTTTTTCGCTGGAGGAGTCATCGGACCTTTTTTATTCAAAGACGTAGCGAGCCAAACGGTTACTGTGAATGGTGAGCGCTACAGAGCAATGATTAACGAGTTCCGTTTGCCGCAACTTGATGAATTGGGATTGGAAAACATGTGGTTCCAACAGGACGGTGCAACGGCATACACTGCACGTGCCACAACCGATATGCTGATGGATGCATTTCCCGGGCGCCTAATCTTCCGTTTTGGCGATTTGCACTGGCCAGCAAGATCACCTGATTTGACCGCTGCAGACTTCTTTTTGTGGGGCTTTTTGAAGTCGCGGGTTTATGTCAACAAGCCTCAGACTCTTGCAGTTCTTAAAGACAATATCCGTCAAGAATGTGAGGACCTATCGCCGTAAGTTTTGGCCAAAGTGATGTAAAATGCTATAAAAAGGGCTCAAATGGTGGCTCGGTGGCGTCATCATCTAGAATAGTTATGGACCCAAAGGTTAGGTTGGGCAGGTGGCTGATGTATAAGGCAGCGTCACTTGGATTCTAAAGTTCGATAGACCAGATAAACCATGCAGAAAAAATGCTTCAAAATGTAGATGCCCTTAGATTTGCAAGAGTACATCGATTTGATGAAGATTAAGTATTCTGGCACACAACTCAAAAACACAGTGCCCAGTGAGGGTTGTGTACTTTAATTCATACTAATTATCCAACTATTAAAGGTTAATGATTAGTTATGTAAAACTCTGAAGTTAGCGGACTGATTTAGGTCAAAGTTTTAACAATGATTGTCAATGTATACAAGCCTTAGAATTATAAGGTATACACTCTTAGTTTTAGATACATGCGTGAAATATATAGCAAGCTATGAATGGATATCAGCTTTGGCGGAAAATTTATTGAAGATTTACTTATTAATCTGAAGTTAGTTAACTAATTAAGATGAATACTTCAACAATAATATTTGGGATGCATTGTTCTTTCGATCTGTCCGATGGATGTGTGGAAAGTTTTGCTCTAGTTCTTTGTGCAATTATAACATGATTTAATTTATCAGCATTAAAGTGATTCCCGGTCGGGGTTATATGGGAGATAACAGAAAATTTGAACCGAGCTCGCCCATTTTCAAAGCCGAACTTTTCAAGATATCGCCCTGAATAACGATATTGTACAACGTCTTTATACTAAATGCCATCATCGTATCTATTATAATAGATAGATAATTATAATTTGTCATTTATTAGCTACTAAGAGATTGCCTTAGGCGAAGTTATACGGGAGCAATAGTCAAACGTGAACGGATTTCTCCCAATTGCAATTAAACAATTTAAATTTTCGTTAATATGTGAGATACATACATACATATGTAGGTTTTGAACGGATATCATATACTTAGCTGCATTTTTGTACTTACCTATAATTTGATATATAATACATACTCAAATGTAATCAATATTGTACAACGTCTTTATACTAAATGTCATCATCGTATCTTAGGCGAAGTTATACGGGATCAATTGTCAAACGTGAACGGATTTCTCCCAATTGCAATTAAAAAATTTAAATTTTCGTTGAAATGTGAGATACTTACATACATATGTAGGTTTTGAACGGATATCATGTAGTTAGCTGCATTTTTGTACTTCCTAGGAAGATTACCTATAATTTGATATATAATACATTCTCAAATGTTATCATAGTGTTCAAAAGTCAGACACAAAATTAAGATTAATGCTAAACGAACGATGTCATCACAATCGGTCCATAAACACCTGAGATATCGCTAAAACAATACATACAAAATGTAAACAAAATTTCTTAGACACGTACTTTGGGCAATTTGCTGTACATCAAATGTAGTGTTATGGCGATATCTCAATTGTTTATGGACCGCTTCTGATAAAATTTAATAACGTGCTTGGCGGGGGAATTTCCTAAAATCTGATATAAAATTTATGCAGGTCCGTGCTAAAGGACGATGGTTTTTCCTATTTCTGCATTTCATTTTTTTAACAAACATTCTCTAATGCGAACTTTGGGCAATCTGCGATACATTAAATTCAGTGTTTTGGCGATATCTCAGTTGTTTATAGACCGATTTTGAAAATTTTACAGAGTGCAGGAGTATCTTTTTTATCTTGTTATTTAAAAGTGTGTTTCAATCAAAAATTTTAAAATTTTCGTTTATTTTTTGATATTTTTTCGATATTTTCGGTGTTTATGGACCGATTGTAATGAAATGTAATAGCGTTCATTGCGGGAGAATTTCCTAAAATCTGATATATAATTTATTTAAGTTCATCCTCCAGGGGCTTCAGAAACTTGATTTCAACAGACAGACAGACGGACATCGCTTAATCGATTCTCCTCCCGATTCTGAGTCGATCGGTATAATTTTTATGGGGTCTACGATCACTAATAAAAAAATTACAAACGGAATCACAAACTTATAATACCCTTTCACCAATTGGTGAAGGGTATAAATGTCCGTCTGTCTGTTTGTGTGTCCGTCCGTCTGTCTGTCTGTTGAAATCAAGTTTCTGAAGCCCCTGGAGGATGGACTTAAATAAATTATATAACAGATTTGAGGAAATTCTCCCGCAATGAACGCTATTAAATTTCATTAAAATCGGTTTATAAACACCGAAAATATCGAAAAAATACCAAAAAATTAGACGAAAATTTTAAAATTTTTGATTGAAACACACTTTTAAATAACAAGATAAACAAGTAAGAGTGGTATATTCGGCTTTACCGAATCTTGGATACCCTTCACCAATAGTGTTTCAAAAGTAAAATACAAAATCGTATGAATATATTGATAATTATATAGTTTCTGATTACTGACTTAGTTGAGCCCCACACAAATGCTTCATATGTATATTAATTTTCTTTTGTTCATACTAAATGTAATTCCTAGCAATATTTGGTTATACTAGTACAAGGTGGCGCAAAAGTAATCCTCCTATCAGAAAATAGTATAAATTTTGCGATTGGCCCCTAATGTCAATTCTGTTTTGGCATTTGTGTAGTAAACACTTGCAAAATACACGTTAATAAACAATGTTACTCTACACTGCTCCAGAACGCGGAATATTGGTGACTATTTATTTGGCCAATAATCGGTCGGTGACTTTGGCACAACGTGAGTTTCGTCGCAGATTTCCTAGTCGTCCAACGCTTACTGGTGAAATACTGCTCGCCTCGAAGAGACTGGCACAACACGAGATGCTGCCAGGCGTGGCAGACCCCGGAGTCGCCGTTCTGCAGAGAATATTGCTGCTGTAGCCGAGGATGTCATGGAAGCGCCGTCGACATCGATCAGACGACGTGCCACGCAAATGGGTATCAGTCAACGGTCTTTACAGCGAATTTTGGTAAAAAATTTGAAGATGTTTCCGTACAAAGTCCAGACGGTGCATCAGCTGTTAGCTGCTGACCGCCAATCGCGTCTAACATACGCTCAAGCCATCCCTAATCACCACCAAGAGGAAGACGATTTTTCATTAAAAATAATCATGAGTGATTAAGCCCATTTCTATCTTACCGGGTACGTAAATAAGCAAAATTTACGTGAAAATCCGCGTGTAACCCACGAAGAGCTATTACACCCACTCAAAGTCATTGTATGGTGTGCTTTTTTCGCTGGAGGAGTCATCGGACCTTTTTTATTCAAAGACGTAGCGAGCCAAACGGTTACTGTGAATGGTGAGCGCTACAGAGCAATGATTAACGAGTTCCGTTTGCCGCAACTTGATGAATTGGGATTGGAAAACATGTGGTTCCAACAGGACGGTGCAACGGCATACACTGCACGTGCCACAACCGATATGCTGATGGATGCATTTCCCGGGCGCCTAATCTTCCGTTTTGGCGATTTGCACTGGCCAGCAAGATCACCTGATTTGACCGCTGCAGACTTCTTTTTGTGGGGCTTTTTGAAGTCGCGGGTTTATGTCAACAAGCCTCAGACTCTTGCAGTTCTTAAAGACAATATCCGTCAAGAATGTGAGGACCTATCGCCGTAAGTTTTGGCCAAAGTGATGTAAAATGCTATAAAAAGGGCTCAAATGGTGGCTCGGTGGCGTCATCATCTAGAATAGTTATGGACCCAAAGGTTAGGTTGGGCAGGTGGCTGATGTATAAGGCAGCGTCACTTGGATTCTAAAGTTCGATAGACCAGATAAACCATGCAGAAAAAATGCTTCAAAATGTAGATGCCCTTAGATTTGCAAGAGTACATCGATTTGATGAAGATTAAGTATTCTGGCACACAACTCAAAAACACAGTGCCCAGTGAGGGTTGTGTACTTTAATTCATACTAATTATCCAACTATTAAAGGTTAATGATTAGTTATGTAAAACTCTGAAGTTAGCGGACTGATTTAGGTCAAAGTTTTAACAATGATTGTCAATGTATACAAGCCTTAGAATTATAAGGTATACACTCTTAGTTTTAGATACATGCGTGAAATATATAGCAAGCTATGAATGGATATCAGCTTTGGCGGAAAATTTATTGAAGATTTACTTATTAATCTGAAGTTAGTTAACTAATTAAGATGAATACTTCAACAATAATATTTGGGATGCATTGTTCTTTCGATCTGTCCGATGGATGTGTGGAAAGTTTTGCTCTAGTTCTTTGTGCAATTATAACATGATTTAATTTATCAGCATTAAAGTGATTCCCGGTCGGGGTTATATGGGAGATAACAGAAAATTTGAACCGAGCTCGCCCATTTTCAAAGCCGAACTTTTCAAGATATCGCCCTGAATAACGATATTGTACAACGTCTTTATACTAAATGCCATCATCGTATCTATTATAATAGATAGATAATTATAATATGTCATTTATTAGCTACTAAGAGATTGCCTTAGGCGAAGTTATACGGGAGCAATAGTCAAACGTGAACGGATTTCTCCCAATTGCAATTAAACAATTTAAATTTTCGTTAATATGTGAGATACATACATACATATGTAGGTTTTGAACGGATATCATATACTTAGCTGCATTTTTGTACTTCCTAGGAAGATTACCTATAATTTGATATATAATACATACTCAAATGTAATCATAAAGTTCAAAAGTCAAACATAGAATTAAGATAAATGCAGTGTGTCTGTCTGCTAAAATCAGATTTGTGGAGCTCCTGGAAGGTATACCCATATGCATTTTACACAAAATTTTAGGATATCGTCCCACCCTGAGCTCCAAAAACTTGACTACAACAGAAAAAAGGACAGACAGGTAGACGGACGGACAAACAGACGGACGGACGGACAAACAGACGGTTGGACGGACAAACAGACGGTTGGACGGACAAACAGACGGACGGACGTCGCGAAATCGATTCTCCTGCCGATTCTGAGACGATCGGTACAACTTGAATGGTATTCATGATCAGATTTGTGGAGTTTACATCAGATTTTAGGAAATCCTCCCACAAGGAACGCTGTCAAATTTCATCACAATCGGTCCATAAACACCTGAGATATCGCTGAAACAATATTTACAAAATGTCAACAAAATTTCTTAGACACGTACTTTGGGCAATTTGCTGTACATCAGAAGTAGTGTTTTGGCGGTATCTCAGTTGTTTATGGACCGCTTTTGATAAAATTTTATAATGTGCTTGGCGGGGGACTTTCCTAAAATCTGATCTGTATGTCCGTGCTCCAGGAGGATGGTTTTTCCTATTTCTGCATTTCATTGTTTCAACAAACATTCTCTAACGCGTACTTTGGGCAATTTGCGATACATCAAATTGAGTGATTTGGCTGTATCTCAGTTGTTTATAGACCGATTTTGCTAAAATTTTACAGAGTGCTTTGGGGAACCATTTCCTACAATCTGATATATAATATATTATCACATGTACACCAGGAGTACCTTGTTTCTCTTATTATTTAAAAGTGTGTTTTAATCAAAAATTTTAAAATTTTCGTCTAATTTTTGGTATTTTTTCGATATTTTCGGTGTTTATAAACCGATTTTAATGAAATTTAATAGCGTTCATTGCGGGAGAATTTCCTAAAATCTGGTATATAATTTATGTAGGTCCACCCTCCAGGGGCTTCAGAAACTTGATTTCAACAGACAGACAGACAGACGGACAGACGGACAGACAGACAGACGGACATCGCTTAATCGATTCTCCTCCCGATTCTGCGTCGATCGGTATAATTTTTATGGGGTCTACGATCACTAATAAAAAAATTACAAACGGAATCACAAACTTATAATACCCTTTCACCTATTGGTGAAGGGTATAAAAAGATACTCCTGGTGTACATGTGATAATATGTTATATATCAGATTGTAGGAAATAGTTTTCCAAAGCACTCTGTAAAATTTTATCAAAATCGGTCCATAAACAACTGAGATATCGCCAAAACACTGAATTTAATGTATCGCAAATTGCCCAAAGTTCGCATTAGAGAATGTTTGTTGAAACAAGTAAGAGTGTTATATTCGGCTTTGCCGAATCTTTTATACCCTTCACCAATGGTGTTCAAATAACAAAATTTTTATGATTTTATTCAATGCTTTATGCCAAATTTTATTCAATGGTGTTTTTAGAAACTTTTAGAATAATATATTACATTTGTAAGAGAATTTATATATATTTTAACATAACTTGTGTGTGAATAACGAATACATCAATATGTGTCTAAAAATAGATCTATTAATTTTGCAATATTTCAGTAGCTGATGCAACTCAATCAGAACGTTAGTGTAAATGTTTTATTTTCTATCCTGTTTGTTAAAGAAGTGTTTATACATATCTGTGTAAGTATATATCACGTTTAGTTATACTATTAGTTGAGCATAAAGACGTTGATCCGAGTGCAGAAACATTTGGAACAGCGAAACATATTGCAAAATTTAACAATTATAATGAACTTTACAAGTTATACGCAGCTGTATAGCTTTTAAAAGGTACAACACATAATATCGAAAAAATTACCATAGCGAAAATAGGAATACAACTGTTAAAAAGAAGCCTTTCAATTTAAACTGCAGGCAATATAGGTAAAAAGTAAACACGTCAGCCCATTCTGTCAAACGTTCGTTTGCAATGCTTAGGATAAAGAAAATCCTCACCAAAAACAATTGGAACACAAGCACGATACCATAGCACACTCAATTAGAGAAAGCGATTCAAAATCTATATGATTTTAAGTGATAAATATGTGAAAGTGATCAAAATGTGAAAACAAAACTTTATTCTTTTTCTCATTCTATTAGATGATCTAACGTACGTCTCTTTAGGGCAAGAACGTTTTTATTTTTAACAAATGCAAAGATAATAAAAAAAGCCAATCTAAAAAGAATCAAAATACGATCGTGAGGCTTTAGATTATGCAAAGTAGAAGTGGAATAAAAGTGATCGTGCTATTTAATGGTTCCTGAATGAAGTTAACCAGTAAAATACTGAATTAGGATTTTTTTTTTATAAATCAAGAAGTTTTCCCTGCAGGAGAGCATAACTCCTAAGCTCATTTGGGCAGACATAGGTCGGATTCTGGATATATACTATTAGAAAAGGAATGTGACTCCTAAGAAAATTCAAGCAGATGTCTAGACACCAATGAACAGACAATCAAATAACAACATTAAGCATAAGTTCATTGTGTGGTTAGAGCCAGAGTTTAGGGAATCAGAACGTGATAGGGATACTTTAGTCCATTCAAGCATATCCTATATTTGCCACAAATAAGTAAACTACTTATACATCACAGCGTCATGTATCCAGAATATCAGCGAGAATTGCTGCTGAAGGCATTTAACGTTAATACTACAAATTGAATAAAAAAATAAATAAATGAAAAAGACAACTAGAAATAATGAAATAAGTCATAATCTTATGACATCAACAAGTCGATATTTAAAATATGATCTATGAGTACATATGCGTAGAGTTCTGATACAATTTGTTGGTTACTAAATGAAACTATTAAAAAAACTAAATTTGGTCAGGTAACTTGACGTTTCTGTTTAGCACAAAATGTTACCTCAGATGACTATAAATACATATTTTGTAAAAAAGACCGATTTAAGTAAAGGATTTAAGAGCATTGAAAGAAAAATTTGTAGCGTCTAGAATATCATTCATGCAAGTAGTATTTTTGGAAGACAATGTGCGGTTAGAAAAACAATTGTGAATGTTTCCTGTTAAAACAGTTAACATACTTTCTTGATTTGATCAAGTTCTGAAGCGAAAATTAGAATATAATAACTATTATTTAATGAGTAAAGTATTACACCAGAAAAAAAATAGTTGCTTAATACTGAATTATATATAACTATGATATAAAAATTCAAAGTTAAAGAACTGAAGTGAAAATTTTATCTAGTTTAAAGTATCATTGAAGATTTTATTATTGAATAAACTATTACAAAAGACCTAAATCTCTAAGAAACATTCTTCGGATATATCCCTAAAGATGGTCAACATAACTAAATGTGCTTTTTAACAAAAACTCTGACGAATTATATTAAAATTTTTTGTGGAATGAAATTAATATCCGTACAAACAACAGCACAAATTATTTAATCAGAAGCTAGACGAAATGTTTATACAAAGTTTTATATTCTCATGAAAAGAATCGACTGAAAATCTACCAGTTTTCACAAAAAAGTATGGTCAAGCGAAAACACATTAGGAAATTTATTAATAAAAAAAAAATTATGTTCATAGGCAACACTATATCCTTAGAGAAATTTAATAACTGTTCGCTGGGAATCAGAAAATAATCAAAGTTTTAGCTATAATTCGGCAATTACAATAACAACATTATTTCTTACATTTCAGCTTGAGTTATTCTAATGAAAGTAATTAAAAGCTGAATTATAACTAAAGAAAAAGAACTAATATCCAATAACTCGTTTCCGTTATTTAAAAAATTTTTGGTAATCGCAAGGTTTTAAATTTTATAAGAGAAAATTTCAAGAAAAAGATCACGGCATATTCATATTAGTTACAGAATGCTAGAACAATTAAGACAAATGTTTAAAAAACATTTTTAAGGGACGAAAATTTTATTGATCAATAAATAAAATCAGATTCTTCAATAATGGTAGGAAATTGTCTCATTTCAAATTGGATTATTTCACAAAAGATATGTAGGTCTGGTATATTAGACCTTAATTACTGTATACTAAAAAAACTATTTTCTCTTTCGGAAAAAAGAAAAAAAAAAAAAAACGTTGAAGAAGCATAAACATAATTATAACAGATAAAATGGATTGCCAATTATCATCTTTTGTAATTTTTTACAGGTTGAAGAAGTTAACTTAATGCAAGAAGCATTTAGCTTCATTAAAAAAACCTAGAGTTTTTTAAAGATATCTTTTGAAGATATAAGTATTTAAGAAATTATACTTTCGATGCAAAGACTGACAGTGTACCCACAAATAGTTTTAGATTGATATAATGTATCATTAATCGTAAAATTAATTAAATCTAACAAAAGAGCATCAAGATGAGTCTGAAAAAGGCATTTTGTTATAATAATAAAAATCAAATTAAATTAATTCTTAAGCAGAAGAAGCTTCATATGATATACTCGGAATACATTTATCATAATGTAGTAATGTAAATACTTGAGAATTACAACATTCTAAAAGATATGTTTCTATAGTATTATAAGAATATTTAAATACTATGGTACCAGAAAAGTATTTTTGTAACAAAACTGGAGATCTAACTTCTACTAAAAGATATCACAAATATTTATCGAAAGAAATTCCTAAGAATATTATGCTTATCTTTAGTTTATTTTTAAGCGTTTTATGGATATTAAAAACCACACGTCGAAACCAAAGAAACGCTCATCGGAATGAATAGGAGGACCATTGCAGCTACTAGTTATTTAAATTAGAAGACAACAAAATTATTATTAGATATCCAAGATTTAGAGCTGAAATGTCGAAACTGGAGCATTCGAGCCCGATGAGACAAGAAAATGCTTTATAAACAATAACAGGAAATTAAAGTGAATGCTGCAAAAAACACAATTGAAAATTATAGAATTCAAGAAAAACAATATATAATAATAACAATGTGGAGGGCATTTTGGTGACATATGTAAACTTTACGATAAATTTAGAGCATTTGCAAACCCCTTCAGTAGATCAAAACAAATATTTATATTGGAAAAAAAAATAAGCGATGTATATCAAGTAAATAATACGACAATGGCATTGATGAAATAATAAGATTTCATCTTTTAAACATTAAAAAAGAGGTAAAAATGTCATTTAATTAAACAGCAACAATATTTTCACCATTGGTTTTGAGACGTACTGGATAACATTACCCTTTGTAATTTCAAGCGGTGAAGTGGATGTAAAAATAAACTTCTGTATATTAAAACTAAACTATAATAATTAATATGTAAAAAAAATCCACCAATACTTGGCATTAATGCATATTTAATTAAAGTTTTATTTAGTGCGCCAACAACTCTATGTTCGATGCCAATAAATCAATATTCTGTAAATTATTTTTAGCGAAATTTTTAGAACTATCATCTTCATTGACTAAGTATCCATGATGGGTAAAATAGTGTTAATTTCTTTAGATTCTAAATTAAAACTATTTGAAAAGCAGTTGGTTTCGGTAGGAAAACTCTACATTTATCTCTGTATGTGATAAATGGACATTTATAGTAAATTAATCTAACTGGGCAAAATGACGTAATCTTAACTAATATGAATTAGCAAAAATTATGAGACAAAGAAAATACCACACCCTTTTTGTCAACGGCTCTTGAGGCGTACTCGGTGGAGGACTGACTGGCAACGCTTGGCATGGTGATCTTTGCCTGGCTAAGCCGGTAGAGGGCGTGCGGTTCACCAAATCAGCCATCCACAAGTCGCTGATCAAAAAGTTTTGAGGCCAAATGCCAATCCTCAATTCCTATCTATTGGAATCTGGGGAATGTGCTAGTCCATGGACATCGCAACATTCTATTTTCCTGGCTTTGCAGCTGGTGTTATGCTGCTTGGCCTGCCCACCCTCTTCCATGGCAGTTCCTTGGCCTAATTATTAGGAACTGCCCCTAAATCTACCCTTACATAATGCTTCTAACTCACTTACCTGTAATTATGTTTACTCCAGGATGTTGATTCCTTTTACATCTTATTCAGAATTTCTCCTCTTCCAGGGAAAGTTCATTCGTCAGTCTTTGTCCTATCTGTGGTGTATTTCCGTCCAAAGAATTATTATTGAGGTTAGTTGCCCTTTCCTAAGGAATTTTGAACTACGCAGATCTCACCTTAAGTGTTCAGGCTAAATCAAACCAAAACCCTTATAATTTAATCCTTTTTTTTATGTCTTTCTGTCCGTAGTCTGTCAACATAAACTCCCCGTTCCTTGGAGTATTCCGGATTAGTCTCAGAATTGATGTAATTTCTTTTTGTCTCAAGTAGTGTTGGGTTATTTTGTAGTTTATTCTTGTGTGTTTTTTTTGTTATTGTATTTTAATTTTTAAATAATAATTGTTTTTTTTAAAAAAAAAGGAGAAATGTTTGTGTTTTTGTGTATATATGTTTTTTTTTTTTATTTAAATAATTTTTATTTCTTTCATTATTTTTAATTTCAATAATTTGTGTGGGTATGTGTATTTGGTTTTTATTAAAATAATTTTAGTTTTATTTTAAAATTTGTATCGTTTTTTTTTGTGTTTTTGTGTAATGTTTTTTTTTATTTTATGTATAAATGTATAAAAATAATTTTTTAATAAAAACTCCAAATAATAATCTTCGAAAAAAAATCCACTTGCACTTCCTCACATCATCACTCCTCAAATCCATCTCCTCTTTCCCTTTTCATTTTCCCCTCTTCTAGCCTTTTTTTTCGGCTGGTTCCCGCCATTTCGGCCATCTTTTTTTTTACAAAATTTTTATTTTTTTTTTTCTATCAATGCCCCACCAAACAGCTGTTTTGCAGTTGTATATTTATGTATTTCCCATACATTTAAATACAACCTGCTACTGTTCGGTGGGACATGACATTTTCTTAACATTTAATTCTATCGCTTTAGGGAAAATAGAACATATACAAATTAACTAAAAAATTTCCGGCAGTTAATTTTTAGTAATTAATGTACTGATTAAATCAATTCATTTATGTTTGAGCAATGAGTAATAAAAAGTATTGCGATTAGGACAAATTTTGACTACAAAATATTAATGGAAATGTTTTGATATTAAGCATGGTATTACTGATGAAATGTTTCGAAACAGAAAGACTTTTTGTGGAACTCATTAAAAAAATACTGCAAAGTTTATAATGACCGTAAACATTAATAGAAATTATGGACTTGTGAAAGAATAGACTAAAGTGATAATGGATTTTTATCTAAACCATACCGGAAAGCCATTTACTTTTGAATATCATTTTCTGCAGATATTGTAGATGCTGATATCTTGTGACTTAAAACTCATTTACAAGGAACACCAGCGAATAATTAGTACGGAGTTTTTAACTAAAAAGAAATTATACTATACCTATTAAAGAATCTTAATTCCCATAAGTTTAGGCAAAAGGTAAACAATTCACAAAAGTGATGCATGCAAAAAAATAATGTACAAATTCATTTTATGAGTAGCTTATAGTAGAGCAACTAGAGCATTAGTTCTTTACATATTTGAAATTTGTTAGATTCCTAGACCGCCAACAAATACAGATTCATTCAAAAGCTTAAACGTTTGCGAACTGATACATGTACTAATGACCAACAACATGATATACATTATTTTTAAACACATCATAAAGATAGAGTAACAAATCCATGAAAAACAAGTGCTAAAATAATGTCTATGCGAAACTTGAACATATCTTGAAACAAGAAGTAGTTTATGTTATATGCTTTAGATTGTTATAAAGTTAGATAAATACTTCAGAAATAATATTTGGAAAGTATTGTTTTTTTCAATTTGGCAAGCCTTTTGTTCTTAGGGTATACTTAGACTCTTTAATTGATTGATATTGTATATAGATTTTGAAGGGATATTTTCAAAATTATTTTTTTCAATTTTATTAAGTTGTTTTTTGTGTTAATGACGGAAATATTACCTATATTTTGATATGTTAAACTTACATAAATTGGACCTAAAATACATTTAAAAGTTAAACGCAAAAGTTCTATATTGTTCAAAATTTTGTACCCTGATTTCGGTGTCTTGACTTTATATCTGGTAACTAAGAAATATCACAACATTTTAAAATACGTGTATATCTTTTTCTTATAGGAAAAGCACATGGTTAATCTTGAATGTCTGTGAATTTAGTAGGCAGAATTAGTACCAATATATACAATTATATATAATTAATATATTAACCTATAGGTTCAGTTAGATTTTTATACATATGTATATGTATGGTTTTGAACGTATACCATTGTAATGAGTTGTATTTTGCATAATTCATAAAAATATTACCTACAATTTAATATAAATATACTTATTAGACCGAGCCTTGCTCGGAGCTTTATGATAAGCATTTTGAGGAAAATTTTAAAGTTTTTATATATTTTATATTATAAAGTGCTAAAATAAATTTAGAGGAAAGACATTGTAGAAATATTCAGTTAATTTTGAATTATTTGATTTATTTTGGCCGACCAACACATAGTTTGCATAGTTTACAGTTTAACTCATTTTGAATAATTTTGGAAATTATTCATATTAACAGAATCGTCTGTCGACTCATGCACAGTTTACGATTTAATTCATTTTGAGTAGTTTTCTGTGGCGCCACCTGTCGGACTTTGCTTATTCCAATTCATAAACCTTCTTCGGCTTATCCGTAACAACTTTGCTGAAGATTATAGCATGATTAAATGTACAGCATACGATTAAATTGACTTTGAGTAAATTTCAGTAGCGCCACCTGTCGAAATTTCTTCATACCAACTAAGAAACCTTCTTCGGCTCATGTGCAACAACTTTGCTAAAGATTGTAGCATGATTAAATGTACAGATTACGATTAAATTGACTTTGAGTAAGTTTCTGTAGCGCCACCTGTCGGAAATTATTCATACCAACTAAAAAGCCTTCATCGGCTCATGCGCTACAACTTTGCTAAAGATCATATCATGATCAAATGTACAGTTTACGATTTAATTAATTTTTAGTAATTTTCAGTGGCGCCATCTGTCGGAAATTAGTCTAATCAACTTTAAAACCTTCGCCGGCTTATCCGCAACATCTTCGCTAAAGAGCATAACACAATCAAATTCACAGTTTACTATTCTATAAAGAACACACATACAGACAAACATTTATTTGTTTAAAATAATACTAATTTTTCCCCCTTTTTATTCCCTAATTTCTAAAAGTTCCATATGTATACTTGGTACCTTTTTGGTGCCAATTGAATTCGGTACATTTTTTTAAAACGCATTTAACATAATGTATAATGTTCCTATTCATATTACTTTGGAGATGTTAAGTTATCATTTTATCCCTTTTTTACCCATTTTGGCTCCAAAATCAAAAAAGTACCAAATACGTGTTTCATGTTTTTTTTACATCTATTGATTGCAGTACCAAGTTTCTTTCTATATTCTTTAGTTTAAAATATAAGAGTGGGTTAAAAAGGTGCCAAAAAAACTATTTTCACCCTTTTTTACCCCCTATCGGACATAGTTTCAAAAAAGTACCAAACACCTGTCCGCTTATTTTCAAAGCTGTTTAAAACGAAATTTTAATTATAAGATATGTCGCAAATAATGAGCAATCACTATGTTCAAAAGTCATACCACTATTTTTAGACATATGTACATCGTATTTCCGTCTACTGAAATCATGTTTGTGTAGCTCCTGGATGGCATACCGACATAAGTTAAATATTGGATGTTTATAGTGTTCTATGAAGTTTATTATCAAATTTCAATATATTTACATTTCTATTAACACCTGAGATATAGCCAAAACTCAAAATTCGATGCCGAATTAAAATTTTATATTTCCTTTTAAATCATATTTGTTTAATTTGTATAAAATTCTTCAATTTGTTTAAAATTCCTCAATTTGCGGATAGTATACTGACATGAATAAGATGTCAGATCTTAGGAAATCCACTAAAGCAAAACGATATTAAATATCATCAAAATCGGTATATAACAATCTGAGATATAGCCAAAACTCCAAATTCGATGTCCCGCTAATTGCCGAATTTAAAATATTAAAAAAAAAAATATATACTTTTTTGTAAAAAAAATACATTTTTTTTGTAAAAAAAATCATTTTTTTTGAAGAAAGTTTTCTGAATTGTATATCAAATTTTAGGAAATCATTCAACGCAGAGCACTATTGAATTTCATCGTAATCGGTATATCAACAACTCAGATATCGCTAAAGCAAACTATATCGATGTACGCAAATTGGCAATTTTAAAAATTTTTTTTAAAAAAACAGCATTTAAAAAAAAAAAATTTCGAATTATATGTCAGATTTTAGAAAATACTTCAACGCAGCACGCTATCAAATTTCATCAAAATCGGTCCATAAACACCAGAGGTATCGACAAAATTCAAAATTCGATGAGAATTTTAAAATTTTTTTTTAAAAAATATGTAAATTTTAAAAAAAATTTTTCAAATTCGTCAATTTGTACCCATCGAATTTTAGTATTTTGCCGATATCTCCGGTTTCCTAGAATCTGATATACAATTTATCTCGCTACACCCTCCAGGAGCTGCACAAACTTGATTTCAACAGACAGACAGACAGACGGACAGACAGACAGACGGACATGGCTAAATCGACTCTCCTGGCGATTCTGAGTCGATCGGTATAATTCACCTATTGGTGAAGGGTATAAAAATGAAATGCAGAAATAGGAAAAACCATCCTCCTTTAGCACGGACCTGCATAAATTTTATATCAGATTTTAGGAAATTCCCCCGCCAAGCACGTTATTAAATTTTATCAGAAGCGGTCCATAAACAATTGAGATATCGCCATAACACTACATTTGATGTACAGCAAATTGCCCAAAGTACGTGTCTAAGAAATTTTGTTTACATTTTGTAAGTATTGTTTTATCAGAAGCGGTCCATAAACAATTGAGATATCGCCATAACACTACATTTGATGTACAGCAAATTGCCCAAAGTACGTGTCTAAGAAATTTTGTTTACATTTTGTAAGTATTGTTTTAGCGATATACTTTATGGACCGATTGTGATGAAATTTGACATCGTTCTTTGTGTGAGGATATTCTAAAATCTATACTCCACAAATCTGATTACGAATACCATTCAAATTGTACCGATCAAATCAGAATCGGCAGGAGAATCGATTTCGCGACCTCCGTCTGTCCGTCCGTCTGTTTTTTGTCCGTCCGTCCACCTGTCTGTAATTTTTTCTGTTGTAGTCAAGTTTTTGGAGCTCCTGATTTGTCGATATCTCAGGTGTTTATTTTGATGAAATTTAATAGCGTCCTTCGCAGGGGATTACCTAAATCCTGATGCATTCGGTAATTTGTGGTAGATATAATTTAGCGTTTAAGCGATGGTGTTTTAATCGACAATGATAAAATTCAGGGTGGGACAATATCCTAAAATTTTGTGTAAAATCCAGGAGCTCCACAAATCTGATTTTAGCATTAATCTTAATTTTGTGTCTGACTTTTGAACACTATGATAACATTTGAGAATGTATTATATATCAAATTATATGTAATCTTCCTAGGAAGTACAAAAATGCAGCTAACTACATGATATCCGTTCAAAACCTACATATGTATGTAAGTATCTCACATATCAACGAAAATTTTAATTTTTTAATTGCAATTGGGAGAAATCCGTTCACGTTTGACAATTGATCCCGTATAACTTCGCCCAAAATACGATGATGACATTTAGTTTTAAGAAGTTGTACAATATTGATATTCAGGGCGATAGCGCCTAAAATAAACTTTCTAGAGGGACAACATTTGACAAAAGTATTTCTGATCTCTTGAAAAGTTCAATATTGAAAATGGGCGAGCTCTATTCACATTTAGTGAAATATCCCATATAACCCCGACCGGGAATCGATTTAATGCTGATAAATTAAATCACATTAAAATTGCACAAGGAACTTGAGCAAAACTTTCCAAACATCCATCGGACAGATCGAAAGAACAATACATCCCAAATATTATTGATGAAGTGTTCATTTTAATTAATTAACTAACTTCAGATTAATAAGTAAATCTTTAATAACTTTTCGGACAAAGCTGATATCCATCCATTCAAAAGCTATATATTTCACGTATGTATCTAAAACTAAGAGTGTATACCCTATAATTTTAAGGCTTATCATTGTTAAAACTTTGACCTAAATCAGTCCGCTAACTTCAGAGTTTTACATAACTAATAAAGAACTTTTACTAGTTGGATAATTCGTACGAATTAAAGTGCACAACCCTCACTGGGCACTGTGTTTTTGGGTTGCATGCCAGAATACTTAAACTTCATCAAATCGATGTGCTATTGCAAATGTAAGGGCATCTACATTTTGAAGCATCTTTTCTGCATGGTTTATCTGGTCTATCGAACTTTATTAAATGTTCGTAAAATATGTGTCTATGGCTTAAATATGCATTCTCTATTTGTAGTCTAGTAATCATTATCTTTCACAAAGGGACCACTTTAGAACCCAAGTGAAGCTTCCCTAGACATCAGCCACCTGCCCAACCTAACCTTTGGGTGCATAACTATTCTAGATGATGACGCCACCGAAAAGCTTTTCTTTTTCCGACTCTTAATTTTAAAGACTCTTTGCATATAATACTAGTATAACCAAATTTTGCTAGGAATTACATTAAGTACTTTTGCAACGCCATTGGTGAAGGGTATCCAAGATTCGGCAAAGCCGAATATACCACTCTTACTTGTTTAATTTACTTTTTATATAGGAAATTTTTAAAGATACTATTTTTATAGGGTTTTTTTAATTTACTATTTGTATACCCTTCACCAATAGGTGAAAGGGTATTATAAGTTTGTGATTCCGTTTGTAATTTTTTTATTAGTGATCGTAGACCCCATAAAAATTATACCGATCGACTCAAAATCGGGAGGAGAATCGATTGAGCGATGTCTGTCTGTCTGTCTGTTGAAATCAAGTTTCTGAAGCCCCTGGAGGATAGGCCTACATAAATTATATACCAGATTTCAGGAAATTCTCCCGCAATGAACCTTATTAAATTTCATTATAATCGGTTTATAAACACCGAAAATATCGAAAAAATACCAAAAATTAGACGAAAATTTTAAAATTTTTGATTGAAACACACTTGTAAATAATAAGAGAAACAAGATACTCCTCGTGTACATGTGATAATATATTATATATTAGATTATAGGAAATGGTTCCCCAAAGCACTCTGTAAAATTTTAGCAAAATCGGTCTATAAACAACTGAGATACAGCCAAAACACTAAATTTGATGTATCGCAAATTGCCCAAAGTACGCGTTAGAGAATGTTTGTTGAAAAAATGAAATGCAGAAATAGGAAAAACCATCCTCCTAGAGCACGGACATACATTAATTTTATATCAGAATTCCCCCGCCAAGCACATTATTAAATTCTATCTAAAGCGGTCCATAAACAACTGAGATATCGCCAAAACACTACTTGTGATGTACAGCAAATTGCCCAAAGTACGTGTCTAAGAAATTTTGTTTACATTTTGTAAGTATTGTTTCAGCGATATCTCAGCTGTTTATGGACCGATTGGGATGAAATTTGACAGCGTTCTTTGTGGGAGGATTTCCTAAAATCTGATATAAACTCCACAAATCTGATTATGAATACCATTAAAGTTGTATCGATCAACTCAGAATCAACTCAGGAGAATCGATTTCTCGACGTCCGTCTGTCTGTTTGTCCGTCCGTCCGTCTACCTGTCTGTCCTTTTTTCTGTTTTAGTCAAGTCTTTGGAGCTCAGGGTGGGACGATATCCTAAAATTTTGTGTAAAATGCATATGGGTATTCCTTCCAGGAGCTCCACAAATCTGATTTTATCAGACAGACACACTGCATTTATCTTAATTTTATGTCTGACTTTTGAACTTTATGATAACATTTGAGTATGTATTATATATCAAATTATAGGTAATCTTCCTAGGAAGTACAAATTGCAGCTAAGTATATGATATCCGTTCAAAACCTACATATGTTTGTATGTGTCTCACATATCAACGAAAATTTAAATTGTTTAATTGCAATAGGGAGAAATCCGTTCACGTTTGACTATTGCTCCCGTATAACTTCGCCTAAGGCAATCTCTTAGTAGCTAATAAATGACAAATTATAATTATCTGATTAGCTAATTAATTATAATTTTCTATCTATTATAATAGATACGATGATGACATTTAGTATAAAGACGTTGTACAATATCGTTATTCAGGGCTACAGCGCCTAAAAGAAACTTTCTACAGGGACAACATTTGACAAAAGTATTTATGATCTCTTGAAAAGTTCGGCATTGAAGATGGGCGAGCTCGGTTCACATTTACTGTTATCTCCCATATAACCCCGACCGGGAATTACTTTAATGCTGATAAATTAATTCATATTATAATTGCACAAAGAACTAGAGCAAAACTTTCCACACATCCATCGGACAGATCGAAAGAACAATACATCCCAATTATTATTGTTGAATTGAATCTTAATAAGTTAACTAACTTCGGATTAATAAGTAAATCTTCAATAAATTTTTCGCCAAAGCTGATATCCATTCATTTAAAAGCTATTTATTTCACGTATGTATCTAAAACTATGAGTGTATACCTCTTAATTCTAAGGCTTGTATACATTGACAAGCATTGTTAAAGCTTTGACCCAAATCAGTTCAGAGTTTTACATAACTAATCATGAACTTTTAATAGTTGGACAATTCGTATGAATTAAAGTACACAACCCTCACTGGGCACTGTGTTTTTGGGTTGCATGCCAGAATACTTATGGCCTCGTTCTGTAAAACGTTTTACTCATAAATGTACGTCCTATGACTAAAAACAGTTGATTTGGGGTTTTGTAAAGCGTATGTCATTTCTGGTTGAGTGAAAACGTAAGCACTGAAAGCTTTGTATAATTTTTGTCGTTCTGTAAATTTGAACGTCTGTTGTGTCAAAGACATACGATTAGAAAAAATCAATCGTATAGAATTTTATTATTTTTACTCAAAATTCATACAAAGATATTTATGCATTTTTTCTGCAAAAAAGAAGATTTTTATTAAAAAATAATAATTCTTAATAATAAATAAATTTGAATTTTTGAACTAATTTAAATCTGAAAGAGAACTGAACTAGAACCCATGGCGGGAACTAAAAGGTTTACATTTTAACATCTTCCTGTGCTGAAAAAAATATGCCAGAATCGAGTAGTGGATTCTCTATAAGCCACTTGTTTGTCTGTTTGTTCATCCCACAACTTTAGCATAGCCTTAGCTATGGAGTAGACCGCATTTATTAAATGCCAATCTCTTATGGATAATTTGTTTAAATTACGTTCTACCAAGAAAGGCTCTTTAGATCTAATGTCGTATAAAAAACATGACCCCAATTGGTACCCACAGCCATATGAAGACCATCTTTGTGTTTCAAAGCCGATATAGGAAAAAAACTCCTTAACACTGTGCAATTTAATTGCCACATCTAGAGTAGAACATCACAACAATTCAGGCACAAAGCCTCCGATTGCAAAAGTTATCCCACAATAAATAGATCGTAAGAAGGATTATGTGTTTCATATACCAAATCTGGGTATAAGCAAACGATAATGATCACATTGTAGAACGACCATTTTACTATAGTCATCACTTATTAATTCGATCGAATCAAAGCATCTTTCAAATTTAAAGGATAAATTAAAGATTTCAAAGCATTTAACTCGTGGCTTATAGGTTCCGGTGGCTACAATATATTGCATATCGGGAGACATACGTATAGAGGTACAGACTCTGGGTATATCGAAATCTTGTACGTGTTCAATTTAACTACTAGAGTCCACCTTTTTCACAAGATGGGACTTTTTGAGGCACTGATTTGCCGATTTCACATTACAAAAACATAACTTTTAGCATAAATCTTATGAAATATCACCAAAAAACTGTGAAAACAATAGTTTTGTTTAAAACAATTTTTGTTTATTTGCATTTTGTTTATTATGAGTAAATATTTTTGACAAAAAGAAAAAAGAGTTTCCTTTTTCATTTTGCATCCAAAATTTTGTATGAAAAATTAACAAAGCTTTCGGATTTTAAAATATTGGCAACAAAGAAATTTTAAAACAGAAAAAGCTCTACGAAACATAACGTAAGCTAGACGAGTACCTTATAGAACCTCAATTCCTTACTAAATCGTCGAGAATCAACATAATCGTCAAGAACTTGCTTGTGTTATAGAACGTGGCCATTAATCTTCATCAAATCATATGAAGCATTTGTGTGGGGCTCAACTAAGTCAGTAATCAGAAACTATATAATTATCAACATATTCTTACGATTTTGTACTTTACTTTTGGAAGGTGAAGGGTATTCAAGATTCGGCAAAGCCGAACATACCACTCTTACTTGTTATAGGATATTTTTAAAAAAATTATTATTTTTATATGAAAATTTTCAAAAATTTACTTTTTATAGGAAATGTTTAAAAGAAATTACAATTTCTATAGGGATGTTTTTTTTTAATTTACTATTTTTATAGGAAATTTTTCAAAAATTTACTATCTGTATAGGGAAATTTTCGAAAATTTACTATTTTTATAGAAAAATTTTCAAGAATTAAGTATATTTATAGAAAATTTTTCAAAAAATAGGAAATTTTTCAAAAATTTTACTATTTTTATAGAATAATTTAAAAAAAAAAATATTTTTATAGCATAATTTTTCAAAATGTACTAAAAATAAGTAGGAAAATTATTATTTGTAATTTCTAAAATTAATAGTAACATGCTAGAAACTTCACTATTCAAATTTCCAAACTGCAAGGTACGTTTAGTTGAACGATCTAAAAAAAGTAGTACATTTTTGAAACTAAAAAAGCAACTCAGTTTATTTTCATTTCTTAATAAAAAAAACGTTGAAAAATGAAAAAAAAAAATTTTGTTTAATAGAAAACAAATTATATTTCAGTCAGAGGTTCGAAAGGCTCAATTCCTAATTCCATATTTTAAAATCAAATTTATTTTAGTGTTTATATCATTCCCATAATACATTCACCTGAATCAAGTCATAAGCCTTAACTTTTAAGAATTAATTCTTAGGGAATTTAAAATCAGTTAGATTTAATTTAAATTATTTCAATTCTTAATCTTATACAAAAATAATTAAAAATTTTATAAACAAATCATTTTGTAAAGGCATACAAAAATAAATGTATTCAAACGAACCCTACAGTTCCAAAATATATAATACCTATAAAAGAGCGGAATAAAATAAATCTCAACGAAACAAGTCCTTAACCATAAAATAAGTTTCAGGATTGCATTAGGGATTAAATATCATTTAATACCCATGAAAAAAGTCCCCATTTTAGAGGATAAAGAAATGACTCCTTCTTAAGTTATTGGGTTAAAAAAGGGTTTTTAAGCTGAGATGATTTCCATCTCGATTTTAACAAAACCGAGGACTTGGTTTGTCTAAAAAACATGTATGAAAAGTCATATGATTAAAATGTGATTTATTCATTATCGACATATATACATATGTATATATACATTTTCTAATTATACTGAATTTTGTAATTTTATTCTAATTCCATCATAATTGTGTATGTATCTCAGCTATGTAATATATATTCCTGCTAAGGGACTGATGTTTTTTAGAGACTGCAGGGCATATACAAATAACATTTTTGTAGAAAAATTCAAAAATTTATTAAGTTGACCTAGGCGAAATTTAAAAAAATAAAGAAATGATAAAACTGAAAAATGTTTGTGTGTTTCTGTTCGGATGATAATCTTCGCTTTATGTTGATATTTGTTGGACACAATAATAATAATTCGTATTTATTCAGTCCCTCAAATTATACATAATGTGAGGTTTTCGCTCTGTCTAGAATTAGGGATAATCCTCCTGATGAGATGGTCTAACCAACCATCGAAACGCGTCGAGGAAAGGTTTCCCCACCAACATTTTTTGGTTTTATCAAAAAACTACACTAAGAGAAAAATGACGATCTGATTTCAAGAAAAAAAATCTACAATATAAGATTGCGAAATCTTGAATTTTCAATCTTGAAAATATACAGGCATGTCACAAAAACCAATTCCGATCGAAAGTGGAATTAATTCCGTATCTAGCTTCTCCAGAAACCAAAAAACGAAAATTTTTTTCGGAATGAAACCACTTTTCTTTTTGCGAGTGGAATTGTCTTTTTTGGAAAAATTATTGCTGTAAAATAAACCAAAGTCACTTTCTATTAAGAAATATATGGTTTTATTCACAAACTCACTATAAATTTACATTATTAATCTTTTAATTAATTAAAATTCACAAATTTTAATAGTTTTTCCAATTCTTGAATCACTTTTTAACAAAGTGTTGCCACATAATTTTTCTATTAAAACCACTTTTTTTTCAATGAATAAATTAACAATTTGAGCATTTTTGACATCTGGTATTACGAAGGATATCAAAATAAAGAAAGGCAAAAAAAATTAAAACTTATTAAACAAATATTTTATACAAAATGTAAGTATTTTAAAATATTAATTATGAATTTTAAGTTTTCTATTAACTCTTTTATTATTTAGGGGCAAACACAGAAATTCCGCACAGGAAAAAATCTTTATAGATTTTATGGAAAACCACCAGGACTTAGCGAGAGGCTATGTGAAAGGTGATAGAGTTGTTGCCGACTCACACTGGTCTCAACTTACCGAGAAACTTAACTCCTCCGGACCGCCCACTAAAGATTGTAATGGGTGGAAAAAGACATTTGCAGACTGGAAAGTCTACGTTAAAAAAAAGTTATGTCACAATAAAAAGGAAAATGTAAAAACAGGTGGTGGCCCATTTAACAAACACGTTCTCAATGAAGTTGAAGAATCGTTGGCGGTTTTGTGTGGACTCCATAAAACCGTTGAAGGCGTGCCGGGAGCAAAGACGTTTGGTGATGTGGATGAAGAGTTCTTCCTAAGCGAGTTAGAAAAAGAAAATGACATTAATCAGCTGGATATGACTCCATCAACTTCAAAGGGTCTTAAACGAATGAACTTGTCAAACAAAGAAAAAAATAGTTTGGATACATCATCGCCACCACATATAAGTCATTCTCGTACACCCTCTCCAGACCAAAAAAAAAATCAGTTAAAATTGAAGTTAATAGAAATAGAAACATTAAAACTCCAAGTTGAAAAACACAAGGCAAATCTCAAATAATTTTTTTACTCCAACACATTCTGATCTCAACAAATATGAAGTACAAATAATTTAAGTTTTTTTTTAACAAATATTTAATGTATTCTAATTTTAATAATATGTTAATAAAATATGAATTTTAAGAAAAAATAATTTAAATATGTATTTAATTGAAACTCGCAGCGATGTTGTCCCTCAGTCGTTTGGCGGCATTAAACATGCTTCTTTGAGATAACACTTCTACCTCATCTACGTTCATATCATCACCAATATTTTCATGGGCCATAAGTTCTTCCTCCCAGTCCACGTTCAACTCTCTACATATATTATTTAGTGCACATCAAACGTTTACTATTGTTATCACTTTTTTTGGGGTATATACTGAAGTGCCAAGTAAACAGCGGAACCGGCTTTTTAAAACACCAATGGTTCTCTCTACAACATTACGACCGGATGCATGTTTTCTATTAAATGTATGTTCTATTGTTCCAGCTACGACATCCTTGTATGGAGTGAGTAAGAAAGGCTCCAACCCATAACCAGAATCGCCTAGTAACACAGAATTTTTATCACCTTGGGTATATTGGGTTAAAAAATAATTTCTGGCACTACTCATTTTCCATATAAAGGAGTCGTGGCATGATCCCGGTCTTGAAGCATCGACAGCAAGCACTTTCATTTTATAATCGCAAATCTGAAAAAGAATAGTATCAAAAGAGGCTTAATTCTATGTATTTATTTATACTGCAGTACTTACTATCATAACATTTAGGCTAAATGTTCCTTTTCTGTTTAAGAAAAGCGACTCATCTTCTGTTGGCTTGTTTAACTTGATATGAGTGCCATCGATGCATCCTATAATTCCGGGTATTTGACATTTTTGGTAAAAAACCCCTATGGATTCACTTTTTTCAGCAGCCGTCATTTGTAATTTTATCCACTGTGGGCAAATAACACTCTCAATTGCATTTAAAACTCTCCACATGATTGTGGAAACTGTGCTTCTTCCCAAAGAAATGTCCACATCCTTAGCTAAATTCAATATGGTTACAAAAGGTGAAGGCGAAGTGGTAACTAAAATTTACCTATCACACCTTGAAAAGCACCAGTTGCCAAAAAACGGAGTGTTGTCGATAACTGCAATACTGGAGGTACGGATGAGCTGGGAAGATGTGGGATTATTTTCTCCATTACCATAATAAAGGCTTCCTTGCTTAGTCTATAATAACTAATAAAACTAAAAGCCAGAGTTTACTTTATTTGTGGGATGATGTTGACGAATATACTCACACTGCACTGGGATAAGATAACGGGTCTGACGCATCTCTCAAATTTCTCCGACGTAATTTTTCCAATGCGTGTTGGTCACTTTGTTCCTCCATTACTGAAACTATTGAAACTCCCGGCATTATTTAAAATTTAAGATTTTTTATTTATAAAATGAAATTTTATTAATCTTTTTTTCAATTCTCTTTTACATTGTTTTTTCGCATCAGATGTTTTTTGTTTTGGTAGTTGAAATATTGCCGTACTTAAAGTAAATAAAGGGATTCTTTTGTATTTTCGGAATTTGAAAATCGATCGGAATCTGAAGAAGCTAAATCAAAAACGATCGAAATGTAACTACGAAATTGAAACCATTCCGATCGGAATTTGTGACAGGCCTGATAGCCAGTAAGACTTATATTCTTAAATTTAAGAGTAAATTCTTAGTTATGAGAATACAATCTAAAAATAAACTGTAATTTGTTTGCTTTTAAGATTTTAATCTTATTATAAGATTTTAAATCTTAATTTTAGATCGTATTCTTTATTTAAGATTGTGATCTTGATTTCAAAATTGTATTCTTATTTTGAAGATTGTAAGTTCTAATCTTAAGATCGTATTCTTGATTTTGTAGATTTGTGGGCTTGTTTAAGGGAAATTTCTCAGTATTTTGTCATAAATTGTAATTAGCCGACCAAAGTAGTTGCGAAAAAGTGAAAAACTAATTTTTTGAGAAAAAATATAAATTTAATAAAAAATATAAATGGAAAACCTTAATCCGGATGAAGTGATCCTTTTAAATATTCCAATAGAAGGCAATTTAGTTTCGGTATGTGATGGGGAGTATGAATTGAACTGCCCTTCACAAGAAATTTCATCAGATATCTCGGACGATGACGCGTTGCTGAAAAATCTTTTGAAAGAATTCGATCTGGAATGCATTTTTCCGTACCTGCGGCGTAAGTTTTTCATCATATTTATAAATACATAAGTAAATTTCTTTATAAAAAATTATATTGATTTAATTTGTTTCAGGCTCAAATGTAACTTTTAGAAGTCTGCAGTATATGAAAGCAGAAGATGTAAAGGAAGCCATTCCACTCTTCGACTTCTGGAAAAAAACAGGTTTTAATATTTTATTTAGAAAGTAAATTACACCACTAATAGTTTTGTCCTTTAGTTTGGAATTGATGAAGATACACTTTCGATGCCGTCGAAGGTAGGTCAGTGGCTACAAAAATGTCCGGATGTAACTTCCACTCCATCGTCTTCTGTAAATGTGGAAGCTAACAAAAAAGTGTTTGACAAGGTAAAAGTATACAAAGTCAAGGTATTTTTAGGATACAATTTTTTTACTAACTACCTGTAATCTAAAATAAATAAATCAAAATTTTAAAATATAGGAATACTATTACAATCCTCGAAAGGGGGAAAAAAATAATAAAAAAATGTGTTTTATTTTATCACCAAATACGAATATTGTAATAAGAAAAAACGTGCTGATAATAAAATTTTCTGCTTGAAATCGAAACTTTTTCTGCTTGAAAGTAGAGTAAATGCGAAAAATCTTATTTTAAGAATAAAATCTTATTTTTCAAGATTGTTTGTAAGATCGCAATCTTGAAAAAGTTCTAAGAACAAGATCGATAATTAAGAATGCGTTCTTCTTATTTAAGATTATGTTCTTATTAATTAAGAGTGCATTCTTAAAAATTAAGAATTTAATCTTAATTAATAAGAACACATTCTTAGTTATCGATCCTGTGCTTAGATTTTTTTTAAGATTGCGATCTTACAAAGAATCTTAAAAAATTAAGATTTTATTCTCAAAATAAGATTTTTCGTATTTACTCTACTTTCAAGCAGAAAAAGTTTCGATTTCAAGCAGAAAATCTTATTATCAGCACGTTTTTTCCCTGAGTGTATTTATTACAATAATAAATAATTGTAATAAATTGGAATTCTTTGTTATTGATCATAAGATCAGAACTATTTAAAATAAAATATAGATACACATAAAACTAAAGATTTTTTGTACACATAATCTATAATCTCATCCAGATTCGAAAACATATAAAATCCATTATTTCGCAGCAACACAACAAAACCAGAGATAATATACTCTTACATATTAGCACATTTTACATGTATATGTATGTATTTACAAAAACTAATGTCACAAAAAACAAATTATTTTTATAAATTTTTTTAGAAAAAATTTTTAATTAAGCAGATTCCTTCACTGATTGAATTTCTGGTAAAGATTAGCGGTCTTATGTTAAAAAAAATCGTAAATATTGCTTAAAGAACACGTTAGTTACCAAATACTTTAAGGCTAACAAACGATTGTTAAAAAATAGTATCCAAAAACAGTTCTTTAACTAATGAATACGTCAAGTCAATTTTACATGTTAATGCTGGCAACATCGTCATTCTCTCTTGTCTCTTTATAGTTAAATATACAAAACAACGAATTAATTATTGATTGTTTCCTCCGGGTATTCGAATTTCTAAATAATGTATGTTTTTAATATAAAATAACATTTTTCTTCTTTTCTTACTGTAAAATTATGTTTATGTTATATAAAAGCATTAACTAAACACATTTATAATACAGTAAAATAATAAATCGACAAATTTTTACTAAGGGTTTAAAACGATTATTTAAAAATCGAGTACTTTTAACTCATGTTGAATGTATATACATCACTATAATGTTTTTTGTAAATTTCATTGACCGATGTCTGTTTTTTGTTGAAAACACGAATTTTTCGTTAAACATTAGAATTTGTATTATCAAGTTTGGTTTTAGTATGAAATATGTAAAATAGAGTATGAAATATCATGGAAATTATATTTAATAAATTCCCCACCCCCGAAACCTTTTATACGATAAACAAGTAAGAGTGGTATATTCGGCTTTGCCGAATCTTGGATACCCTCCACCAATGGCGTTGCAAAAGTACTTAATGTAATTCCTAGCAAAATTTGGTTATACTAGTATTATATGCAAAGAGTCTTTAAAATTAAGAGTCGGAAAAAGAAAAGCTTTTCGGTGGCGTCATCATCTAGAATAGTTATGCACCCAAAGGTTAGGTTGGGCAGGTGGCTGATGTCTAGGGAAGCTTCACTTGGGTTCTCTTGTGAAAGATAATGATTACTAGACTACAAATAGAGAATGCATATTTAAGCCATAGACACATATTTTACGAACATTTAATAAAGTTCGATAGACCAGATAAACCATGCAGAAAAGATGCTTCAAAATGTAGATGCCCTTACATTTGCAATAGCACATCGATTTGATGAAGTTTAAGTATTCTGGCATGCAACCCAAAAACACAGTGCCCAGTGAGGGTTCTGCACTTTAATTCGTACGAATTATCCAACTAGTAAAAGTTCTTGATTAGTTATGTAAAACTCTGAAGTTAGCGGACTGATTTAGGTCAAAGTTTTAACAATGATAAGCCTTAAAATTATAGGGTATACACTCTTAGTTTTAGATACATACGTGAAATATATAGCTTTTGAATGGATGGATAACAGCTTTGTCGGAAAAGTTATTAAAGATTTACTTATTAATCTGAAGTTAGTTAATTAATTAAAATGAACACTTCATCAATAATATTTGGGATGTATTGTTCTTTCGATCTGTCCGATGGATGTTTGGAAAGTTTTGCTCAAGTTCCTTGTGCAATTTTAATGTGATTTAATTTATCAGCATTAAATCGATTCCCGGTCGGGGTTATATGGGAGATTTCACTAAATGTGAATAGAGCTCGCCCATTTTCAATATTGAACTTTTCAAGAGATCAGAAATACTTTTGTCAAATGTTGTCCCTCTAGAAAGTTTATTTTAGGCGCTATCGCCCTGAATATCAATATTGTACAACGTCTTTATACTAAATGTCATCATCGTATCTATTATAATTTGTCATTTATTAGCTACTAAGAGATTGCCTTAGGCGAAGTTATACGGGATCAATTGTCAAACGTGAACGGATTTCTCCCAATTACAATTAAAAAATTTAAATTTTCGTTGATATGTGAGATACTTACATACATATGTAGATTTTGAACGGATATCATGTAGTTAGCTGCATTTTTGTACTTCCTAGGAAGATTACCTATAATTTGATATATAATACATTCTCAAATTACCTGGCGTTTATCGACTTTATGAAGGCCTTCGACAGTGTCAATAGAAGCTATCTATGGAGAATTTTAGAAAATCGTAACATGCCGACGAAAATTCTCAACTTAATCCGGGCAATGTACGTTGATTTTAAATGTCGAGTCCTACACAAGGGCAAACTATCAGATCCGTTCGATGTTACTACTGGAGTAAGGCAAGGATGTATATTATCACCTATACTTTTCATCCTCGTCATCGACAACATAATGCGTACGGCTCTAAATGGTAGACATGGTATCCAATGGACACCCTTTCAACAACTTGAGGACTTGGAATATGCCGACGACGTATGTCTTCTAAGCCAAAGCTCTGGCCACCTTCAAGAGAATACTAACGCTATTACTGCTGAATCTCGTATAGCTGGTCTTGAAATTAATATTTCCAAGACAAAGATTATGCCCGGAGGCAAACCCGTTGACACACATCAATGTGAATAACGAGGTTATTGGGCGTGTAGATACCTTTAATTACCTGGGTAGTTTAGTAACTACAAAAGGTGGCGCAGACGAGGACATTAAATCGCGTATTAATAAGGCAAAATCTGCATTTGGCATTCTTCGAGCTATTTGGAAATCTCGGCAAATATCAACAACAACGAAGTTACGAATATACAACTCGAATGTCAAGACCATCCTGTATTACGGCTGCGAAACATGGAAACGCACAAATGCCATCGATAAACGACTGCAAACCTTTACAAACAAATGTTTAAGGCAAATTCTTAATATATGGTGGCCGAATCGCATAAGAAATGAGGATCTACTTAATACGACAAACCAAACCCCCGCTTCCACAGAGGTATGTCAACGGAAATGGCGGTGGATAGGCCACACACTCCGAAGGCCAAATACCAGCATTGCTAGACAAGCGCTCCGTTGGAATCCACAAGGAAGCGGCCGCCGTGTTGGCGCACCTGCTAGAACGTGGAGAAGATCAATTGATGCGGAGTTACAAGCAGCAAACTATTCATGGAACGATGTATGCCTAACATCTCGCAATAGAGTCCGATATAAAAGGATGGTTGAGGCCCTATGCTCCACTGGGAGTCAAGGATAACAGAAGAAGACATTCTCAAATGTTATCATAGTGTTCAAAAGTCAGACACAAAATTAAGATTAATGCTAAAATCAGATTTGTGGAGCTCCTGGATTTTACACAAAATTTTAGGATATTGTCCCACCCTGAATTTTATCATTGTCGATTAAAACACCATCGCTTAAACGCTAAATTATATCTACCACAAATTACCGAATGCATCAGGATTTAGGTATACCCCTGCGAAATTATTAAATTTTATTAAATTTCATCAAAATAAACACCTGAGATATCGACAAAACAGGAGCTCCAAAAACTTGACTACAACAGAAAAAATTACAGACAGGTAGACGGACGGACAAAAAAAAACAGACGGACGGACGGACAAACAAACAGACGGACGGACGGACGGAGGTCGCGAAATCGATTCTCCTGCCGATTCTGAGTTGATCGGTACAATTTGAATGGTATTCGTAATCAGATTGGTGGAGTATAGATTTTTGAAAATCCTCACACAAAGAACGATGTCAAATTTCATCACAATCGGTCCATAAACACCTGAGATATCGCTAAAACAATACTTACAAAATGTAAACAAAATTTCTTAGACACGTACTTTGGGCAATTTGCTATACATCAAATGTAGTGTTAAGGCGATATCTCAATTGCTTATGGACCGCTTTTGATAAAATTTAATAACGTGCTTGGCGGGGGAATTTCCTAAAATCTTATATAAAATTTATGTAGGTCCGTGCTAAAGGAGGATGGTTTTTCCTATTTCTGCATTTCATTTTTTCAACAAACATTCTCTAATGCGAACTTTGGGCAATTTGCGATATATTTAATTCAGTGTTTTGGCGATATCTCAGTTGTTTATGGACCGATTTTGATAAAATTTTACAGAGTGCTTTGGGAAACTATTTCCTACAATCTGATATATAACATATTATCACATGTACACCAGGAGTATCTTTTTTCTCTTGTTATTTAAAAGTGTGTTTCAATCAAAAATTTTAAAATTTTCGTCTAATTTTTGGTATTTTTTCGATATTTTCGGTGTTTATAAACCGATTTTAATGAAATTTAATAGCGTTCATTGCGGGAGAATTTCCTAAAATCTGATATATAATTTATTTAAGTCCATCCTCCAGGGGCTTCAGAAACTTGATTTCAACAGACAGACAGACGGACGGACAGACAGACAGACGGACATCGCTTAATCGATTCTCCTCCCGATTCTGAGTCGATCGGTATAATTTTTATGGGGTCTACGATCACTAATAAAAAAATTACAAACGGAATCACAAACTTATAATACCCTTTCACCTATTGGTGAAGGGTATAAAAATAGCAAATTAGAAAAAATATGAAAACTAAATTTAGCAAAAATATTATTTTTTATTAGATAAGTCTGAAAACTTAAATATTTTCTTTAAAAGTTTTCACAAAATATTATTTGTCAAAACAGTAAAATATTTAACGTAGCTTTAAATTATGTAGACAGCTACTTTAAATTATTTCATGTTAACAAAAGATTAACATCGGTTTGTTAAGCTAACAATCGTTTTAGGATAATACTTTAAGGAATTTTGCTTAACTTTAGTTTACCAATCGTTGTTAAATTTTTTTGCATAAGACCGTAGAGGTCATTATAAACGAAAGACCATTAATATTACTACACTCAGAATATAATGTTGGTAAAAATAAATGAAAATGTAATTTAAAATAAATGAATTTTCATTTAAAACCCGGTTGACTAAATTTTTATTCAAATTCAACGAAAAATTCATTTAAATTTGAATGTTAAAAAAATAACTTTAAATTTTCGTATAATTAAATATATTTTAAAATTAATTTTAATATTTTAATTGCCGAAAAAACAACTAGCAAATTTTTCAAATCAAACTAATTTTACAGTTATTTTAAATTTTTTGACTATCAAAAAAATAACTACAAAATTTTTCGAATCAAACTAAAGTTTCCGTTATTTTCATTTTTTTGACTAACAAAAAATAAACTACAAAATCTTTGAAAACGAACGAATGTTTCAGTTATTTTCAATTTTTTAACTGACAAAAAATAAACTACAAAATTTTTCAAATCAAACTAAATTTTTCGTTATTTTCAATTTTTTAACTATCAACAAACTAACTGTAAAATTCTTCAAATAAAAGTTCAATTCAGTAAAATTTAATGATAATTCAATTGTTTTAATTAATAAATTAAAATAAATAAAATTACATAAAAAACCTTAAGATTAATAACAATACTGGTTAATATATATATTTATATAAGATGTAGATATACATTTGTTTGGATTCAAAAAGTATTTTTATATAATATTTATACGAGTATGTATTATTAAATAATGTACATATCTTTATGTATTTTGATGCATTTAATTCGAATCAAACTATATAAAAAATATTTTTTTAAAAATTTAAACTTTTATAAAAATTTTAAATTTTACAAAAAATTTAAATTTTATTTTATAAAAATTTAAAAGTTAACAATAACAATTTCAAATTAATTAAAAATTTTATTTTAATAATGTTTAAAATTTTAAAAATTTAAACTTTTATAAAAATTTTAAATTTTACAAAAATTTTAAATTTTATTTTATAAAAATTTAAAAGTTAACAATAACAATTTCAAATTAATTAAAAATTTTATTTTAATAATGTTTAAAATTTTATAAAATTGAAATTTATATAAAAATTATAATTTTTAAAAAAATTAAATTTTTATAAAAATTTTAATTTTTATAAAAATTTAAATTCTTATAAGAATTAAAATTTTTATAAAAGTTTTAAATTTTTATTAAAATTTAAAATTTTATAAAAATATTAAAATTTAAAAAAATTTTAAATTTTATAAAAATTTTTAATTTTACAAAAATTTAAAATTTTATACAAAAAGTTAGCTTTTATGAAAATGAAAGATTTTTAAATAATTTAAAATTGTTATAAAAATTTAAAGTTTTATAACAATTTGATATTTTATAAACATTTAAAATTTTACTAAAGTTTAATATTGTATAACAATTTAATATTTGCTAAAAGTTTAAAATTTGATTAAAGTAATTTTAAATTTTAATAAAAATAATTTAAAATTTTATAAAAATTAGAAGTTTTATTTAATATTTTATTAATATTTAAAATTTTATAAAAATTAAAGTATTTTTAATTTAAAATTTTTATAACATTTTAAAATATTTAATTTTTATAAATTTTTAATTTAAACTGTTTATAAAATTTTCCATTTTCATAAAATTTTTAATTTTTAAAAAATTTTAAATTTATATACTTTTAAAATTTTTAAAAAATCTTTAGTTTTTGTGAAAATTTCAATTTTTGTAAAAGTTTAGATTTTTATAAATTTTTTTTTAATATAAATTTTTTTTAAATCTTAAAATTTTTATAAAATTTAAGATTTTTATAAAATTTGTATAAACTTTTAAGTTCTAAATTATTACAATAATGATACTGGACGCTGAATACGGGAACTTTGTCTGGAACCCATCTGAAAATTAAATTTTTATCAGTTTTATATATATGTATTTTATATAAAAAACATGCTTACCTTTACAAATGGTTAACCGGACCCTTGGACCTTTGTTCGCTAGAGACTGGACATCTGTAAATGTTTTCTTTTGAAATATGTTTGTATGTTAGATGGGACAAAATCCATCAATGTCCATTGATATTATAAGACTATAAAATATGCCATTAAGTTGACACATATCTAATGAAATATTTGTTTCCATTATGGTGTCATAATGTCAATGGACATTATGGAATGCATACATTTTTAAAATTTTATAAAAACATAAAATTTTTAATTTTTATAAAATTTTAATTGTTATAAAATTTAAAATTTTTATAAAATATAAAATTTTGTTACAACAATAATAATGTTACTCGCCTTTGGCGCTTGATACTGGAACTCTTTCCGGAACCTATCTGAAAATTAAATTTTTATTAGTTATTGAATTTTGTTATGTATAAAAAACATGCTTACCTTTACCGATGGATTATCTTAACCTTGGACCTTTGGACGCTAGTTACTGTACACCTGTAATTGTTTTTATAAGAAATATGTTCTGCAAATCTCTTCCGTGTGCAATTAGATTTAAGTCAATTACACATTGAAGTGATTTTCAGAACATGTCTAAATGTTTGGTATCTTTCCATAATGTCCATTGATATTATAACACCACAAAATAATATATCTAATAAAGAGTTCTTTTCCATTGAGTCATAATGTCCATGAACATTATGGAATGCGACTAAACATTTAGATATGTTCTGAAAATCACTTAAATGTGTAATTAAATTAAATCCAATTGCACATGGAAGTGATTTACAGAATCGTTTTATAAAGACCATTGTCTAATATGTAGTTAAAATTAAGTACTTACCGTATTTTAATGGATAAAATATTTTCGCTTTTTTGAAATATTTTATTTTTTAATTTAATTTTTTCCTTCTACAGCTGACGTCTATGATTTGAAAGTTTATTTTTTTTTTCAAAATCACCGCTTGCTTTAATTTTTTTAATTTTCAAAAGCATTTTTTTAACAAGGTGGGGTTTAAAATAAATATGCAACGACTTTTAACAGTTTATTGTACATTATTGATACCCGATTTTGACAGTTCTTTGTGCATCGAACATGCATTAACATGATCAGCTGCTTCAGTGCCAACGCTTTATAACAACACTTCACAGCCTCAAAAATGTAAATAAAGACCTCTTAGTGCTGCATATATTTTATGTCGGTAATTCTTAAATCCGAAACTAAAGCTGACAGGTACAAACCTAATTGGATTTTGGATCAGCGACAAAAATAAGATGACAAGTGTTTAGCACATCTTCGGTACTTTTTTGATTAAAGTGGCGAATAATGTTACATATTTGGTACTTTTTTAATTTAAACTAAAAGGGAAAAAAATAAATAAAATCGCTTTTAGATTAGTTGTGGATGTAAATAGACACGTTAAAATTTACTTTTCAAATTTTTTACCAACATCTATAATCCAAAAAATAATAAAAATGATCTGGGCAGGGTTAGCTTTGACCCTTATACAGTTGAAGCTTTTAAACTTTATACAAAAGACGTTTTAGTGAATGGTTGTACAAAGTGGCAAAAATACTTGTAAATGATAACATAATGTAAATATGTGGTAAAAGTGAGCAGTTTATTATTACAACTAGATAATGACTAACATAGCGCTACCGAAGATAGGGTATTTTTTGGTTCATTTTCGTAAAAATTGGTTTACGAAGAGGAATTAACAATATTGTTTTTGGTGCACTAAGCTTTTGTGTTAAACAACAAGGAAGTATTTTTTTAATAAATAAAACTATTCAAAAAGACAGTTTCTTAAGAATCAAGAAAAACAAACAGTCAACGTTTTGATGTAGTATAAGTAATTATCCAATTTTCACAAAAAAGAAAATAACTAAAATAAATAACTGTTATTGATTATCAATAATTTTGTGTAGTTTGTTTTTTTAAATAAATAACCAAATTAGTTGTTTTTCGATTTTCATAGATTTTCAAATGTTTATTCATTTAAAAACGATTCAACTGAAAATTTTTAAAACAAAATACAGTCAGTTACTGTTATAATTTTCTGAGTGTATATTCCTGCATATCTAAATATCTTTTAAAAGTTATAGTTTAACAAATAAATGCAAAATATACACAAGTTTGCGGTGAAATAGCCACATTAGGGTAGTTCCGTTTTTTTGAACGAACATAAAATAATACATGCATACTTTTATTAAATGTGTATGCTTTCTGAAAAAACATAAGAATATTTTAATAGGTTATGATAAATTTTGTTCTATTTTATATCTAGGGTTTTTACAAACAATGTATATCGCACTTGATCCAATAATACCCTATAAATAAAAACTTCAATTTTCGTTTTTTGGTTTGATATATTTTTATTCAATGAGTGGTATAGTTTAAAAAACTTTTCCCTCGAAAAAGTCAGAATTTAAGTTTTTGATTTAAAATCAAGTATCTTTAGTTTATATCCACCCTAATGATTTGCACAAAATGAATTACCAAAAAATATTTTAATTCAATTTGGACTGGTTTTAATTAAGAATAAAAAATGTTAATTCAAATTGGAGTAGAGGAATGAAGAAACATTTTATTCATTCAAGTTGATTTTAAATTCCCATGTGAATCAATTCACTAAGAATTAAAAATCAACACATTTTTTTTAATTGTTTTATGGGAATTAAACTTAAGGTATTGTTAAATAATTTTTGAATTCCTAGGAATTAAGCTAATATTTAATTAAGCCTTTCGAAGCTCTGATTCAAGTTAATAAAATATGACCAAAATGTTTAAAAATATTATAAGAATCTTGTTTTTGGAAAATTTCTGCTGTTGAAGCAGTTGATTTTGTGTAATTTAAAGGTAAATAAAATGTTTGTATTTGTTTTGATTTTTTATTCCATTGTAAATTTTGGAATTTTAAATCCTTTCCGATAGTTTTGGTATGTAAGTCAATAACTTATAGTTTTTGATTTCACCATCATCAGAGATCTTTTTCTGTTTAGTTCTTCTATTATTTCTAATTAAAGTTCTTATAATATTGTCCGGGAAAGCATTAATTTGTAATATATGTTTAATTTTCTTAATATTATCAAAATGTAAAACTTGATCACTGATGGTTAGGATCCTTTTAATTAAGTTTGTTGCAGTATTCTTTATAATTCTCTTAGGTTGGCATAAGTAGAAGTTAATAATTCTTTCAGAAGCTGTTGGTTTTTGGTACCAATCAGTTTTTAACATGTTTCCTCTTCGTATAATAATAGTGTCCAAATACGGCAATCGTCCATTTTCTTCTTTTTCCATTGTAAATTTTATTTGCTGATGGAAACTATTAAGTTGCGTCAATGTATCTTCTATTGCACTTTCATGAATATCTGTTTTCCTTTATGCAGAATTTTAATATTTTTGTAAAAAGTTCCTTCGTCATTTTTGTACGCTTTTCAATTTCTTCCCATTTAGCTATGATAGTTTCAATAGCAAAATCTACCGGTATGCTCGGGAATAATGAAATTACGTCAAATGATATCAAAACTTCTTCATCTCCTATTGCACTGTTATTAATCTTATTACTAAATTGCACTGCATCCCTTACGTTAAATTCTGAATTTCTTGTCAAGTTTTTTAAAATATTGGTCATGAACTTACATAATTCTCCTGACGGTGAGTTTATCGAAGAACAGATTGGTCTTAACGGGAAATTTTCTTTATGAATTTTTGGTAGTCCATAAATTCTTGGAGCTAATGCCGCGTCAGTTCTCATGCGTCTTTTTTCCATCACAGATATTGTATTGCACGTAAAAAGCTCCTCTACCAAAGTGTTGTTCTTCTTTTGTAATGATGATGTGGGGTCCTTCGTCAATCTTTTGTATGTCATCATGTCACCCAAAATGTTGTTCATCCTTGTTTCGTAGTCCTTTATTTCCATCGCAGCTGTAACATTTCCTTTATCTGCATTCAATATTATAATACTTTTGTTTTCTTTCAAAAATGTTTCTGTTTGTTTAACTGCATTCAATGTAAATCTCTCTCTTATATTTAAACCTCGTTTATTGACATGATTCTCCAACATACTACATAGTTTTGATTTTGCAATCTCTTGTTCCTCTTTTTCTGCTAATGTCTGTATACATTCTTCTCATTATTCTTCGTCGGTATCGCGTGCTTTTGTCCAAGAGAAAGTATCCATCTTACATCTTCTGGTATTTCTATATTGGTTTTGTTGATAAACCATTTCTCATTACGTTTGATGTCTAATATTCTCCTTTGTTCTTCTCTTAGTTTGTTAAATTTGCTTATATGTTTGTTTTTATTTTTTAAAAGCTTACTTTCTAAAAATATTCTCTCGTTCCTCAATATTTCTTCTTTCTCTTCAGTCAACAAATATTTATTCAGTCTTTCTTCCATTCTTTGTGTCTCTTTATCTAAGCATTTAAGGTTCTCGTGCTTATATTTGATAAGTAAATTCAGAATTTTAGCGTGAAAATTCTGTAAAATTGTGTCCAATGATTTTTTATACGTTATATCTTGGTTATATTTGTCCTCAAATATTGTTCCTATGTTTTTTGTGGAGTTAGATAAGAAATCTGGGATTATTCCAAAACGCCTACATTTTATAAGGAATGTTATAGCAGTTTTTGTGTTGATTTGTTGTGTTTTGAGTGTTTATTAATAAACTTTCCAACTAGGTGGTGTTTCTCTTTAAATTCTTTGTAGCCCATATTATAGGTTCTTTAACGGCGTGCTCTCCGTAGTTTATAATTATTTGGATGATTCTTTTTCGACCTTTTTCTTAACAAGTTTTAGGAATAAATGAGCTCGAGGTCTAGGTTTTTTATAAATGTATTTTTTTATTTATGTCCAATATTTCGACATCCTTTGGATATCATCTTCAGGGACCCTTAAAGTGTATCTTTTGTTGTAATTCTTTTCTGTTTGTAATATTTTTGTTTTTTCAAAGTTTTAAAAAAATTTTTAAGTTAATTAAATACATTATGTAATTTTAATACAAACTCGGAAACAACTTTAAGTAAATTGCAAATCGTTATAATTTAAAATGTTTTTATACCTGTCACCAATAGGTGAAAGGGTATATAAGTCTGTCATTCAGTTTGTAGACCCCATAAAGTTTGTAGACCCCTTAAAAATTATACCGATCGACTCAGAATCGCCAGGAAAGTCGATTTAGCCATGTTCGTCTGTCTATTGAAATCAAGTTTGTGGAGCTCTTGGTGGGTGTACCCAGACGAATTATACACCAGATTTTAGGAAATTTTAATTTCATTAAAATCGGTCCATAAACACCTGAGATAAATACTAAACTTCGATGACGAATTTAATTTTTTTTTTAATACAGTTTAAAAAAAATAAATTCTCGAATTTTTAATTTTGGCGATATCTCTGGTGTTTATAGACCGATTTTGATAAAATTTAATAGCATGTTACATTGGAGTATTTTCTAAAATCTGATATATAATTAAAAAAAAAAAAATTAAAATACTGTTTTTTTTTTTAATTTTTAAAATTTGTTAATTTACGTAAAAAAAAACACAGTTTTTTTGACGAAATTATATACAATATATACAAAATAATAGTAATCTACATATCACTTCCTTTTTTTCCTTTAGTCGATCTGAACGCAATCGACAAATTCTTATTCCAAAATTAACATCTATGTTGGAAAGATCTTTTCATGTTCGTATTGCACGAATTTTTAATTGTCTACCAGATTTTCTTAAAAACTTTACCTATTCATATGAAGCTTTTAAATCCAAAACTTTGATTTTACTTCAAAACAATAATTTATAATTATACAATTATTTTATTATACTTTACGCAATTGTTATTTAAAAATTTTTTGCTCTTTTCATTCTTTATATATTATCTATTTTATTATATAGTTTAATATTTAATATTTTTTATGTTTTATACTTTATTTATTGATTAGTTATATAGTACATTTTTACATTATAGTAGAATTTTTTGTTAACTTTATATATGGCCCTTTGGGCTCAGTTAAATGTAAATAAATAAAATATTCGTATAACATGAAATTAAATTTTGTTTATGAAAAATACAGTTTTTTAAATAAAAATTTTTTAAATTCTCATAGAGTTTTGAATTCTGGAGTTTATAGACCGATTTTTGATGAAATTTAATAGCATGCTACAATGGAGTACTTTCTAAAATTTGGTATATAATTCGATTTTTTTTAAATAATGTTTTTTAAAATTTTTTTTTCTAAAATATGCCAAATGTGTATACATCGACATATTTTGCTTTGGCTTAAAATTTCTTAAAATTTGATATACAGTTCAAAAAACTTTTTTAAGAAAACATAGTTTTTTAAAAAACATAGTTATTTTGAAAAATACAATTATTAAAAAACAATTTATTCTCATTGAATTTTGAATTTGGTGATATCCCTGGTGTTTATAGAAAATAAAAAATTGTAATTTAACATCGAATTTCGAGTTTTGGCTATATCTCAGTTTTAAGTAGAACTATATGTTACAATTTAATAGTGTACTTCGTAGAATACTATTAACATCTAATACCTATACATATAAGTTATGTCAGTATGCCATCTAGAAGCTCGTCAGACTTGATTTCAGCATACCGAAATATCATATCTTACGTAACTGTTTTTGCCAAAAGTCTAATCTAAATAGGTCCGCTTAATATTCTCATAAAAGCAACCATTTAATCGGTCCTCTAATTTTAATGCGAAATGTTACAATGTTGTGTAAACCCAATATAAAAGTATTATTCATATATCGCCTTAAAATTAAATGTATGAGGCGTATAATTATCAAGATTTTTAACTTTTTCAGATTCGAAAATCTATATACATATGTATATTCATATTTTTGTAGGATTCACCTAAATCAGTCTTCAGAAACATACATACTTGTAATTGACCAAAAACTCTTTCCACTCTGCACTTTACTTTTGTAACACCACACTCAGAATATTATGTAAGTAAAATTAACTTAAAATGTAATTTGAAATGAATAAATATTCATTTAAAAACCGGTCAACTGATTTTTCATTCAAATTCAATAAATATTTCATTTAAATTTAACTGATAAATATTTAAACTACATTTTCAGTTTTAAAATCGGAATATTCAGTTGTTTTCAAAAAAATTACTGACAAAAATTTAAACTACATTTTTAGTATAAAAAACGGAAATTTTCATTTATTTTTAAAAAATTGAATGGTAAAAAACTACGTAAAATTTCCGTAAAACGGACAATTTTCATTTGTTTTGTGATTAACTTAACATAAAAGACGAAACCATAAAAAGGTTATATCCTTTAAGGCATCAAAAAACCAAACAGACAGAACAAAGTTTGTTGTTTGCTTAGGCCATACCCCGTGATAGGCGGCCAGTATTATAAAAAGTTTCTTCAGTAAGCAAACCTAAGATACTTAAGGAAAAACAATAATTAAACAAATACGAATTATATTTGATACAATAATTGAAAAAATATATAAAAACTAAACAACTGATATTTTCAAATGTTACGGATTTTCAGTATTTTTTTGTAGGTTGTTTTTTAAACAAATGTATAAATATGTTAAAAATCAATTTTCATGTAAATTTAAATGAATATTCATTTGAAAACAACATAACCGAAAATTTCCTAAACAACATACAATCAGTTACTGTAATAATTTCCTGAGTGCATTTTTGAAGGGTATTTAAGGTTCGACATAGCCGAACATTGCACTCTTACTTATTGTACTTAAATTCAAGTGTGATCAATTTTGTCCCCTATTGCAATATTTGGCATTTTATGACCTCTAGAACTTTGTATAACCGCCTTTGATTTTTTTCCACTACTTTTATCCTCTTCGGTATACTTTATATGTTATTATTAAGAATTTTTGAATCGATACATTCCCAGGTTTCAATACAAGGGCACCAAAACCATGTACCATTTTGGGTGGTTCTTTTTTTTAAAAATCTTCTCTATCAAGATGCACTACAGATGCTCGATAGGATTTTGATCTGGGAATTACGATGGTCCAAGTAAAAGATTAATAATATGTTCCTCAAACCATATCTTGTTATTTTTACATGATTATTCCTACACTATATTTGGGAAAATTGTAGCCACAGTAAAGCTAAACAACTTTTGTGAACACACCAATATAATTTGAACGTGTTTAGATACCAAAACTAGGTCATAAAAACTCCCTTGTGCCAAAAAAATTTATATTTTTAACTCAAATTTTATAATTAGCAATATCTCAAAAACGTCTCTTTGCGAAAAAGAACTTTTTTGTTGTAGAAAATAAATCTCTGAGGTTATAAAAATAATGTTTGTTCTACGACTTCTTTGTTTCTGATTTATGTAAAAAGATGGCGCTATTTTTAGGTTACATATGGAAATCGCATTTTTAATAACAAAAACTAAAAAATATGGTTAACAATGTTCCGCAAATTGGTTCAGGAGTATTTGGTCTATTTTTTTTTCTGAATGTACCAACTTTGAAAAAGATCCAAATAAAATGTATTTAATACAATGGAAATACCGCCATGGATTTCATTTAAATTTCAATATATTAACTGCATTTAAAGCAACTGGAAAAAATCATGTTTTATACCACTTGGAACATTTTAACTGTCAAACGATTTTATCAAACAGCAATTTTCAACATTTTTTACGTGCTTAAATTTGACTAAAAAATTTAATTTTGTTGGCACAAGGGAGTCTATATGACATATTTTTGGTATCTAGACACGTTCAGATTATATTGGTATGTTCATAAAAGTTATTTAGCTTTGCTGTGGCTACAATTTTCCCAAATATAGTATAGGAAAAATCAGGTTTCCCAAAAAGTTATGATCAAAAAATTAAAAACAAACAATTTTTCATTAGCTTTTTTAAAAAAGGTCTAAGATAAAATACATTTTGATATTAAAATTTTAGCAAAAAACATTCGCCATACTGTTCGCTACATTTTTGTAGAACAAATCTGAGCGATATTTTTAAGTGTTGATTAGGTATTTGGTAAAAGCTGATGACACCTTTTTTAAGCATCATGATAATATTGGGAAACTTTGGAGGCCCATAAAAATAAAACGGCCACTAACTTGACCAAACTTAGTATAAGATTTTACTACATTTTGATAGTAGAATAGAACCTGCATAGTCACGACCTTGCACTTTTTTCACTGTTGTGCAGTGTAATTATCAATAAATTCTTACGATTTTGTACTTTACTTTTGGAACACCATTGGTGAAGGGTATCCAAGATTCGGCAAAGCCGAAATACCACTCTTACTTGTTTTAACTAAAAAATTGTTTTACCGTTAACAAAAAAGGGTTCATATGTAAATTGTACCGTAACTCCCCCTAGAAATGTTATCCGTAACAAAATGTTATGGTTTATCAAATTTTATGTAGATCAGGGGAAGGCATGCCGCATCCGCCCAAAAGGTTTGGAAATCCTTTTATATGTGTCATTACAAACACATTGTGAAATAAAATTCGAAAAGTAGATAGGTCGAAATCTCTTATAGTTTAGCCGTAGCTGCGATTTGAAGTCGGCAAATTTCGAGAAAATGTATTTGATATAAATTTGATAAAACATATTTTTTGTTACGGAGAACATTTCTAGGGGGAGTTACGGTACAAGTTCAAGATATAAGGTGCACCCTAACGTACATACATACATGCAATAATATTCCTCTGCAAAACTTTACAAAAGTATTAAAAAACAAGTAAGCAAGTGCTATAGTTGGTCAAGCCCGAACATACGATACCCTTTACCACTAAGGTCAAAGCTGTTCTTTTTCCTGTATAAAGACAAATATTTGCTAAATTCTTCCAATAATATAAATATATTCTCAAAACTTATACATTTCGACATTTGGACTTATATGAGAGCTAGGCAAATTTGGCAAATTAATTATAGCTGTCACAAAAATTATGTATGCGAAAAATAAACTTAAAATTCTCATAATCTTCGAGCGTTTTAGGAAATTTTGTCTCATTTAGTGCGTTCTGAGAAAAGAGTTTGTATGGGAGCTATGGTCAAATGTGGACCGATTTCAACGAAATTTGGTGCAGTGTTTTAAGTTTAAATAAGGAAAATTTGTTTTAAATTTCATGAAAAAATATTGATTTTTGTGGGCAATATATCAATTCCGGAAAGTGGGACCTATGGGATTTACCATAAATAATGAACCTATTTTGACGAATTTCAATAGCCATGGTCCCATTATCAAAAATATTATCTGTGCCTAATTTCATAAAATTATCTTTAGAATTGCGACGTGGGGGGTTACTGCGTATCTCGATTCGAAAGAAAAACTGTTCGAATTTGTATGCTTAAAGCATTGTGTTTCGAAAATATTTTCTTTCGAATCGAAATACGCAGTAACCCCCCTGTAGTTTGATTACAAGGTTTACATTTGGGTCCAGCCAGCTAGACGGACGGACGGACTGACATCGCTAAATCGACTCAGAAAGTGATTATAAGCCTATTGGTATACTGTTGCTGTTGTCTATGTGTTTAGAGCATTATGCTCTAAACACATAGACAACAGCAGACAGCAAACAGCAATATGTCAAATATAAAATCCATGTGTTAAAATAAAAACAATTTTTTTGACGACAGCGCAGCAGCACGACTGCACAACAGCATTTGCTGCTGCTGCCAACTTAGGCTTATTTCTATTTTAAAAACAATAAGATCAAAATTTTTTTTTTAATATTTAGCATAAACGAACATTACAAAATTGAAGTAAAGGAAATTAATTTATTTGTCTTTTGTAGTTTTTCGTGATATTATTACGTTTTTGATTAATAACTTTAATTTGATTCATTATAAAATATACATGTGGCATCTATAAAATTTGTATTGCTAAAATACTCAGCTGTTCATTATCATGTTTATAATGTTGTTGCTGCCTTCAAAATATTTATGAAGCTGACTTTAGAACAGCATTTGAAGCCGTCAAGTTATGAAGTCTACTGTCGTTTAAGTGTTTAGAGCTTTACTTTGTTGCTGCTTTAATAAAATGTAGAATTGTAGAAACCGGTGATTTTTAAAAGGAAATAAACATATTTTTTTTAATTTTAGAATGATCTTTAATCAATTATATAATTTCCATTTTGTTGGATGACTTTCCCCATCTTTCCGGCAACATCATTATTCCACGCTCATAGAACTTTTGGCCTTTATCTGTAAAAAACTGAACCAAATGCGATTTTTTGCCATGTTTTGCCATTAAAGGAGTCTTGCAAAGACCAAAACAAATGGAAGTCTGATGGTGCAAGGTCAGGGCTATATGGTGGATGCATTAAAAGTTCCCAGCCAAGCTTTCTCAGTTTTTGGCAAGTGGGTGCTGTGGCTTAGTTGGTTAGCACGTTGACTACTAAGCATAATATCACATTGAGCCTAGGTTCGATCCCTGGTCTCGGCAACATCAATTTCTGTAATTATTAATTTCTATTAAAGTTTTTAATTACCACAGCCTCTTCCGTCGGCCTACAGCCTACAGCAATAACACGCCGTCGACGATAAATAATAAACAAATGCGTCTAAATAACAACAAATGTCGCAACTTCATTGTTCTAAAAATACATATGATATGCAATTACAGTGTTGAATAATATAAAGCTTTATCTCTCCCTTTCACCACCTTTCGCTTCTATACTATCCCCTTTCCAAAGAAGGTAACCCAATTCGTATATACTCTATATACAATTGTATAGGCAGTATTTGCCTGAGTGTTACTTCTCTTTAAAAAAAACATACAGCATAATTTTCTTTTGATGAATATCAGCCTTTGAAGTGATTTGTGGCGTTCATCATGCTTGGACCATGATAGTTTTCGATTGACGTTATTGGAAACAATATATTTTTCTTCTCCAGTTATGATATGCTTCAAAAACGGATCATTTAAGATGCATATCACAAGTGTTGAAACGGTGAATTTCTTTCAATCCAATTATCAAGTTTTTTTACATCTCCAAGATGTCGTATATGGTTATAATTTTGGTATATTCAACTTTTCTCCAATCTCTCTTTCAGGTAAATGACGATCAGATTCGATTAAAGCCTTGGTATCGTCATCATCAACTTCACTTGGCCGACCTAAACGTTACTTATCTTTTAGTGAAAAATCTCCCCAACGAAATTTGATAAAACAACTTCGACACTGTGTTTCTTTTAAGGCTTTTTTCTGGCCAGGACGAATGCTTTCTCAACCTCTTGGTATCACCCGGGGAACTGTGATAAAATCCGTTAATATAGTGAACCGCAAGTTCTCTCATAAGAACTATAAAAATATGGGTTAAAAAGTCGGGTCCACTCCTGGAAGAAACGATTACCATAAAAAAGCTAAAATTAGAATAAAAACGGACCCCCGGAGAAAAATCTTTCAAAGATTAGCCTGGGAAATTGGGGAATATGCACTCAAAAACGAAGCGCTTGGAATTCTAAAATAAAGGCCATTTAAGTATATAAGAGTATTCTAGAAGTACATTTATACGAACGGTGTCATCCTCCAATTGCATGCGTACAGTTTCTAAAATGTTTTTCTCTATTGTTATTTAATATTTAAGTACCTGGTTGACCGAGGAAAGACATTACACAAATATTCAGTAAATTTGGAATTATTTGATTTATTTTGTCATATCAACACATAGTTTACATACTTTGCAAAGTTTACAGTTTAACTCGTTTGGAATAATTTTGGAACTTGGTCATACCAACAGAAACCTCCGTCTGCTCATGCGCAACAACTTTGCTAAAGATTATTGCCTGATCAAATGCTATTTAATAATTTTGAGTTTTTTTTCAGTGGCGCCACCTGTCGGACTTTGATCCAATTAATAAACCTTCGTCGGCTTATCCGCAATAACTTTGCGGATAATAGCATGATCAAATACACAGTTTACGATTTAACTGACTTTGACTAATTTTCAGCAGCGCCACCTGTCGGAAATTGTTTACGCCAACTAAAAAACCTCCGCCGGCTCATGCGCTACATCTTTGCTAAAGATTATAGCATGATCAAATGCACAGTTTACGATTTAAATAATTTTTAGTAATTTTCAGTGGCGTCACCTTTCGGAAATAGTCTTACCAAAGTAAAAACCTTTGCGTCGTATCCGCAATATATTCGCAAAAGAGTATAACATGATCAAATGCATAATTTACTTTTCTATAAAGAACATACATACAGACAAACATTAATTTGTTTAAAAGTTATAACATTACTCATTTTTTCCCCTTTTAATCCCCTAATTTCAAAAAAGTTCCATTTGCATATTTGGAACTTCTTTGGCACCAATTGAATTAATTTTATTAAAACGCATTTAACATAATGTTCCTATTTATATTACTTTTTGAGATGTTAAGTTATCATTTTATCCCATTTTGGCCCCAAAATCAAAAAAGTACCAAATACGTGTTCGATATTTCTTTCACATCTATTGTCTGCAGTACAAGGTTTCTTTCTATGTTCTTTGGTTTAAAAAATAAGAGTGGGTTAAAAAGTACCAAAAAAACTATTATCACCCTTGCTTACCCCCTTTCGGACATAGTTTCAAAAAAGTACCAAACACCTGTCCGCTTATTTTTATATCTGTTTTAAACATAATTTTAATTTTGTTTCTATACCTATTATTTTAGAAGATATAACGTTTTCGATTTTTCTCCGTTTTTATCCCCTCAGCGGTAAAACTTCAAAAAGTCCCTGCATATTCGATTTATACGGCAAAAGAAGTGCTCCAGTGTCTAAATTTTGTCAAAATCGTTAGAGGCGATTTCGAGATAGCCACATATATATATATATATATATATATATATATATATATATATATATATATATATATATATATATATATATATATTTATTTCAATACCGGGTTCGATCTTGAACGTGATGTGTGAAAGACGTGTTGCGGAGATCAATAATACTTGCGCTTTTAAAAGAATTAATTATTTTAATAATTCTTATTTACTTTCTTTTGTTCGTGTAAAAAACAACAAAAATAAAAACATTAAAAAATTCAAAAACCTGAAATGAGTGAGCTTAATGCTCCAAACTCATGTAACAACAACGTTAATTCCAATTTAAAAGACAATGTACAATTGAATTGCAATGTAAAAAATACTGACAATGAAAGAAAAAGAAAAAAACGAAAACATGAATAACGAGAGTGTAGCTAAACATTTTAAAACTAACTATTACTCAGTTCTAGACTGTGAGAACGATACTCAGTGTGATCAAAATTTATTAAAAAAATTCAAAAATCATGTAAATGAAATAAGCAAAAAACAAGAGAGTTCTCATCGTGTTAATGATAAAAACAATAACCCACAAAATTCTCAATCAGTCTCAGCAGTGATTAACAATAACCCCACTAAAGAAAACCCAAATAATACAGTGGTTAATGCAGAAAAAATTAAAAACAAAAAAATCTCTCCAATTAATATCATAGATATAGACAGTAGAAATCTTGTTGAATTTATTAAAAATGGTTTAAAAATTAATGAATTTAATATTAAAGAATTTAGAAACAAAAAATCATTATTTATGAACTCAATACAAGACTATCAAAGAGTCAAAGCTAATCTTGAAAAAACTAAAACCAAATTTTTTACATTTACTTCTAAAGAATTTAAAATCAGAACCTATTTACTTAAAGGTCTTGATGCTAATGTTGATACTGATGACATTCTTTGCGAACTATTAAAATTAGAAAGTGAAGATCTAAAATTCATAAAAGTTAACCAATTTTCCACCAAATTATCTATTGAAAAAGGAATAAAACTCCCAATGTTTATGGTTCAAATATCACCAGATAGCAGTATTAATAAACTTAAAAATATAAAAACTCTACTACACCGTGTTATTAGATGGGAACAAGTTAGAAAACCCGAAATTCCTCAATGCCGCAACTGCCAAGGCGAGATGTGTAAAAGGAGATGTGTAAAATGCAACATGGATCACGAGAGAGGAAAGTGTTCTTTAGAAAAGGTACCAGCTGATGAAAAAGACAAATTATATTGTGTCTTGTGCAATAAATATGGTCACCCAGCATCCTACAAAGGATGTGAAAAATACAAGCAGCTGAAACAAAAAATTAATTTAAAAAGAAAAGACTTACTTATAAATAAAGCGTATAATGCTAATGTTTATACTAATACAGCATCCTCTTTTGCAAATGTAGTTAAAGGTGATAACACCACTAACATAGATTTAAAAACCACATCTAACTTAATCAATAACTCTTTTATTCAAGAAATGAAAAACTTTATGATAAATATAAATAATCAAATATTAAACTTTCAAAAACAATTAGAACTTCAAGTATCAAGAATTGATACAATTTTTTCAATGCTCGAATAATGGCTCAAAACAACCAAACTTCTATTTCAAAAAAACTTAAAATAATACATATTAACGTTAATTCTCTAATATTAACCGATAGAAGATATGAGCTTCACAAATTCATAAAGAAAAATACACCCGATATTGTACTTGTAAACGAGACAAAATTAAATCATAAACATAAAATTCAGTTTGACAACTTCCATGTTATAAGAAGAGATAGAAAAGGTGCAACACAAGCAGGTGGAACAATGATATTAATTAGGGATAACCTGAAATTCTTTAATTATACAAACAGTGTAATAAATTCTTTTAACACGTTAGAAACCTGTATTATTCGTCTTCCTCTCTCTGCAAATGAAATGTTATATATTATTTCCGCGTACTACCCATCAGGCAATAATGATGCTCATTTGAAAAATGAGATCCATAGTCTTTTTGAATCTATGAATTTACAAAGCACAAATAATTATTATATATTAGCAGGAGACTTAAACTGTAAACATACAGAATGGGGCAATCCTAGCAATACTTTATACATGGCTATTAGAAAATGAAATTCGCTTTAAATGTAAACTGTACGCTACATGTCGCCCATCATATCCACGAACTGGTTCTTACCTAGATATTTGTTTAGTCGATTATAGGCTTCATATTATTACCGAAAATGACACAATAAACTCACTTAAAACTTTAGATTACGATAGCGATCACGATGCTGTACAGATAATAACCTGTATGAATAAAGAAAACGAAACTTTCACACTTTTAATCGAAAACGCAAAACTTACTAACAACTATAAAGGTACCAACTGGAAAAAATTTCAAAACAATATTAATCAGAAACTCACCCAAGTTGTGCAAATTCCTAATAAACGAAATCTTTCGAATGAAGAAATAGATTATCACCTAGACAGACTAAATGATGTTATACTTAAAGCTACAGATGAAACAGTTCCCAAACATAAAAAGGGCAAAACATTCTCAAAAATAAGCAACTCAACTATTAAAATGTTATATTCTGAAAAGAGTAAGATATTAACATTAGTAAAAAAACATAACAGGTTAGAATTAATACTTTCCGAAGAGACACTAAAGTTAGCAAAAGCAAAAATAAAAATAATTAAAAAACTTATAAAAGATAACTTTGCAATAAATATCAATAAACAAATCAAAGAAAAATTAACGAGTATAGACCCCAAAGATTCGAGAGATATGTACAATCAAATTAAGAAAAACTTTAAAATTTTTAAGCCCTTACCCATTCTAAATAATGTGGGGATAAACCCTCTGACTTTAAGAAAAGACGATCAAAATAATTATATTGTTGAAGATCAGGTTCAAAGGTTAAATACCATAGGATCCTATTTAGAATCCGTACATGAGTGCAAAGAAATTATTCCAAGTAATGTTGTTCACCAGCAAGTTCAATCCACATTTAGTAGGTTTATAGAATTGAAAAGGGAATATGAGATCAACAAAACAACTTTTATAAATTTCAATGAAACATTATTATCAGACAACATTGATGAAGATAATTCTATTGACTTTTTCATAACAAGAAATAGTAGTCTTTATATTTTTTCAAAATTAAAAAATAAATTATCGTCCGGAATTGATAATATACCAAATATAGTACTAAAGAATATTCCTCACAGAATGATTTTCGATTTTTGTATTTTATTCAATAATATGCTTAATAATTCATATTTTCCTAGCAAATGGAAAATAGCTAAGGTAGTTTTACTGCCTAAAAAGGATAAGGAACCAAATAGCCCAAAAAATTTGAGACCCATAAGCTTACTGCCTAACATCAGTAAAATTTTTGAAATATACCTAAATAATATCCTATATAAATTCTGTAATAATAAAAAAGTATGTAGCGAAAAACAATTTGGTTTTAAATACAAACACTCTACCATTAACGCAATACATAAAATAACTTCCGATATTAATTGGAATTGACATAAAAAGTTTGGATTGATGGCTTAATACATAAACTATTTCTATACGGACTACCCTTAAATCAAATAATACTAATATATAATATGATAAGCAATAACAAATTCAAAGTCACCTACCAGAATATTGAAACCGAGAAATCATTTAATATTATTAATGGACTACAACAGGGAACAGTAAATTCTCCCATCCTTTTTAACGTGTTTCTTTTAGATCTACTTAATCAAATAGACAACATAATTTCATTTGCAGATGATATTATAATATACCATCATGACGATAAAATCGTAAATATTAACAGAAACTTACAGATATCCTACAATAAGGTAGAACAATATGCAATTGATTGGAACATGAAAATAAACGCACAAAAGTGTGAAACTTTTCTGTTTAGGCCACCAGTGAATAAATCCAATTATGATATTAGAAAAAATTGGAAAAATTTTCAAATTAAGTCTAATTTACATAATTGCAACATACCAGTAAAAGAAGTAGTAAAATATTTAGGTGTTTATCTCGATAAATTTTTATATTTCATATTAAAGAAATTTTATCCAAAGCCAGAAAGGCTTATTTTTCATACAGACCTCTATTTCACTCGAAATTTGTTAAGAATAAAGTTAAAGTAATAATGTATCAATCCCTAATTAGACCTATTCTTACGTACGCTTGTCCCATTTGGTTCAATATTTCCCCCTCATATATGGAAAAAATTAGAGTATTTGAGAGAAAATGTATAAGATTATGCACTTCACTGTATAGATCTGCAAATAGTGACTTCACTAAATACATTTCTAACAAAATTCTTTACAATAATGCAAATATAATTCGTATAGATAATTTTATAATCTACTTGATAAGAAATCACGTTGTACGGTGTTGTAAATGTACAGATAATAATTATATAATGGGTCCTTATTACACAAATTATGAATATATAACTAGCTCCTTAGAAAATGGATTTGTTCCACCAGAAGCTTTTGTATACCTGGACAGTAAAAGTTTTGTCCAAAATGATAATGGTGTTCCCATCTTATATCATAATTATAGACGGGCGAATATAAAAACAATTAATTGTAATTTAAATCAATTAGATATGAGATACAGTACAAGTATATCAGAAAAGGATCTAAAATTAGCACAAAAATCGAATGCCAAAATGTTTTGGTGGCTACCAAAATAAAGTTTTCTATTTCTTTTTTTAACCCTCTGACTTGAACCTTTTCTTTTTTTTCTCTTGATATAAAAATAATGTTTTTTGTAAATTTTCATTATACTTTATAATATACTAAAAATTATATTAACTTCTTTGTAAATATATGAATACTGTTATTTTTTTGTAAAAAACAAACTATTGTTATGTTACATTATTATACTAGACCGCTCGATTTAGAGACATTGTATAAATTGTTTTGTTATTGTTAACTAGTGTTTATAATAGTTTGAATTTAAATAATTGAATAAAAAAAAATAAACAATCGAAAAAAAAAAATATATATATATATAACATACATATATATATATATATATATATATATATATATATATATATATATATATATATATATATATATATATATATATATATATATATATAAATATATATTTATTTATATATATATATAGATATATATATATATATATATATACATACAATTATTGCTCGTTTAAAGATAAAGATAGCTGCATTCAACAAAGCATAACCCATACTCACATTTCTGTTTTTGTATAAACATCCGTCGATGTAAAATATAATTTTTTCAGAATTTCAGTTCCTTTAACTTCCACTCTCCTCATTCAATTTTTGGATTTTACGGGCATGTCCATGGAATATTCCGAATCACTGTGGAAACTATAAGCAAAACAAATGTTGGCACAATTTTGTTTTTTTCAAACGATGTATTTATCAATTCTCGTTTGTTTTGCATTAAAATCTCATTTTTGTAAAAAAAAGTGCAGTTGGCACCTTTGCACTCTAAGCTCCTATTTCATACAAATTTTAGAGTTCTTTGAAATTTTTTGTTCAGATTTTATGGTCGTTCAAAGTTTGTTTTTTGCTGTATTCTTTTTAAATACCCGTTTTGTATGTAAATAACATAATATACGGTTATCGGATTTTTGCAACTAGCCTAATATTTTAAAGTATGTCCTGCAGTTTCCCTTTTTATACCCTTCACCAATAGTTGAAAGGGTATTATAAATTATATACCAGATTTTAGGAAATTCTCTCGCAATGAACGCTATTAAATTTCATTAAAATCGGTTTATAAACACCGAAAATATCGAAAAAATTAGACGAAAATTTTAAAATTTTTGATTGAAACACACTTTTAAATAATATAGAAACAAGATACTGTGATAAAATATTATATATCAGATTGTAGGAAATAGTTTCCCAAAGCACTCTGTAAAATTTTATCAAAATCGGTCCATAAACAACTGAATTTGATGTATCGCAAATTGCCCAAAGTTCGCATTAGAGAATGTTTGTTGAAAAAATGAAATGCAGAAATAGGAAAACCATCCTCCTTTAGCACGGACCTACATAAATTTTATATCAGATTTTAGGAAATTCCCCCGCCAAGCACGTTATTAAATTTTATCAGAAGCGGCCCATAAACAATTGAGATATCGCCATAACACTACATTTGATGTACAGCAAATTGCCCAAAGTACGTGTCTAAGAAATTTTGTTTACATTTCGTAAGTATTGTTTCAGCGATATCTCAGGTGTTTATGGACCGTTTGTGATGAAATTTGACATCGTTCTTTGTGTGAGGATTTTCTAAAATCTATACTCCACAAATCTGATTACGAATACCATTCAAACTGTACCGATCAACTTAGAATCGGCAGGAGAATCGATTTCGCGACCTCCGTCCGTCTGTTTGTCTGTCTGTCCGTCCGTCTGTTTGTTTGTTCTTCCGTTTGTTTTTTTGTCCGTCCGTCTACCTGTCTGTCATTTTTTCTGTTGTAGTCAAGTTTTTGGAGTTCCTGTTTTGTCGATATCTCAGGTGTTTATTTTGATGAATTTTAATAGCGTCCTTCGCAGGAGATTACCTAACAGTACGTTTACACACGTAGGTGACTTGTTACAAGTTGTGTATACGTATTCTTCTGACATGCAAGTAAAAAAATCACTGGCAATCAAAATCGCTTGCAAGTGAGCCTACAACTTGCAGAAGTGTGATTGTGTTAGTAAAAAAATATAAATGTATTGAGCTTTTTTTCACTTGCACTTGCATGTGTAAATGCCGTGTAAATCCTGATGCATTAGGTAATTTGCGGTAGATATAATTTAGTGTTTAAGCGATGGTGTTTTGATTGACAATGATAAAATTCAGGGTGGCCCAATATCCTAAAATTTTGTGTAAAATACAGGAGCTCCACAAATCTGATTTTAGCAGACAGACACTCTGCATTAATCTTAATTTTGTGTCTGACTTTTGAACATTATGATAACATTTGAGAATGTATTATATGGGTTAATTCCAAACACAATGCTTTTTTTCGTCTCAAGCTTTTTATTTCTTTCATGTAAAAGAAAATAAAAAACAAAAACGGCAAGTAAGCTCTAAAATAATTAGCAACAAACAAAAGTAGTTGTTATTATTGTAAAACTTTCTGCTAAATTGTGCAAATGGTGCTTTACCTGTATATCATGCCTATTAAATTTTTATATTTCATATTAAAGAAATTTTATCCAAAGCCAGAAAGGCTTATTTTTCATACAGACCTCTATTTCACTCGAAATTTGTTAAGAATAAAGTTAAAGTAATAATGTATCAATCCCTAATTAGACCTATTCTTACGTACGCTTGTCCCATTTGGTTCAATATTTCCCCCTCATATATGGTGTTTTGATTGACAATGATGAAATTCAGGGTGGCCCAATATCCTAAAATTTTGTGTAAAATACAGGAGCTCCACAAATCTGATTTTAGCAGACAGACACTCTGCATTAATCTTAATTTTGTGTCTGACTTTTGAACATTATGATAACATTTGAGAATGTATTATATGGGTTAATTCCAAACACAATGCTTTTTTTCGTCTCAAGCTTTTTATTTCTTTCATGTAAAAGAAAATAAAAAACAAAAACGGCAAGTAAGCTCTAAAATAATTAGCAACAAACAAAAGTAGTTGTTATTATTGTAAAACTTTCTGCTAAATTGTGCAAATGGTGCTTTACCTGTATATCATGCCTATTACATACAAATATACCTGTCTCCACACATGTTATTCATTAAGCAACATGGAAAAAGAGTTGAAAACAATAGAACAATAATAAAAAATTCAACTGTTTTTCAATGATTGTATTTATTTTTATTGCTTTTTCCTGGTTTTACCTGAAAAATGTTATCAATGTCATTTTGACGTTCTAATTTTACTTTGTCTCTGCGTTTTTTCCGTAATGTCACATTTTTTTAATTAAGTCATAATCATTACTTGCGCTGTTTCGTTTGCTTTATGTGCATCGCTATTAAAAAGTGCAAGAAGTGATAAATTGATTAAGATAAAAAATAAAATAATAAAATCAATTATTTGGTGTTTTCAAGTACGATGGTAAGTACAGCTAAAAATTTCCGTACTGTCACACAGTTATTTAATAAAAAATCGTAAAAAATAAAATAAATAAAAATGTATATTAATATATTACGAAGTTTTGATCACTTTTTCTTGTTTTTATTTTCCGTGAAATAACTTTTTAGAAGAAAAAAACAAAAAAAATATCACAAATTTCTTTACTGTCACTTTTAAGTAAAAAGGTTTTTTTTTATTTTAAAAGCTTATTTCTCGAAAATTCTGATTGATTTCAATACTGTAGTTCTTTTGATGTAAAGATAATTTGTTATATTACTTTGAATGACTGTTGTTGTTGTTATTCTTCTAAAATCTTAAAGGTTAAAACAAAGGCAAAGTTGACGGGAGCTGAAAGAGCAAAACGTTATCGAGAAACGTTATCCCCCTATAAATAGGGGGAACATGATGGTTTTTCCTTTTGTTATTTTGTTGCATTTAAGCAGTTGTTAATTCGGTTTGTAAATTACTCACGTTTTTTGGTAAGTGAAAATAAAATTTAACAAATTTTCTTCTTGGAAATTTTTTTTATTTTTAATGGAAATTTTTCAAAAATTTCCTATTTTTTAAGGAAATTTTTCAAAAATTTTCTATTTTTATAGCAAAAAAAATTCCAATTTTTATAGGAAATTTTTCAAAAATTTCCAATTTTTATAGGAAATTTTTCAAAAATTTCCTATTTTTATAGGAAATTTTTCAAAAATTTCCTATTTTTATAGGAAATTTTTCAAAAATTTCCTATTTTTATAGGAAATTTTTCAAAAATTTCCTATTTTTATAGGAAATTTTTCAAAAATTTCCTATTTTTATAGGAAATTTTTCAAAAATTTCCTATTTTTATAGGAAATTTTTCAAAAATTTCCTATTTTTATAGGAAATTTTTCAAAAATTTAAGTTGGATTTTCTTTACTGTCACAAAAAATTCCGTACTGTCACTTTTTTATTTTTTCAAGTTTCCAGCAAAATACAACAATTTCTTCCAAATTGTTTGAAGCAAATTTGTTACTTTAAATGTAATCTGCACAAAAACGAATTTTTGTAAAAAAATTACTTTTTTTTAATTCTTGAATTATAAAAGGAAAAATAAATTATTGGAATCTCTTCGAAAAATAACTTTTTGCTATTACTAAACCCGTTTTTTTTTTTAAGAAAAACATCCAAAGCTGGTAAATAATAAGTGAACGAATGCGATAGTAGGCTTTGTTCTAACATTTTTGCATTAATTTCTTAGTTTTGTAAATTTTTGTAAAAAGTGACATTCCGGAAAATATTTAACCAAAATGCAATAAAAAAGCAAAACAAAATTTTTTTAAAGAAAATAAAAGTAATTTCGCAATCTGCACAAATCTTAATGCAAGTAAACAATTTCAGAGAATAAATTCCTCAACCTTAAAAAAAAAAATAAAATGCTCATGTACACTACTTTTGAAATTAACCCATATATCAAATTATAGGTAATCTTCTTAGGAAGTACAAAAATGCAGCTAACTACATGATATCCGTTCAAAACCTACATATGTATGTAAGTATCTCACATATCAACGGAAATTTTAATTTTTTAATTGCAATTGGGAGAAATCCGTTCACGTTTGACAATTGATCCCGTATAACTTCGCCTAAGATACGATGATGACATTTAGTATAAAGACGTTGTACAGTATTGATATTCAGGACGATAGCGCCTAAAATAAACTTTCTAGAGGGACAACATTTGACAAAAGTATTTCTGATCTCTTGAAAAGTTCGATATTGAAAATGGGCGAGCTCTATTCACATTTAGTGAAATCTCCCATATAACCCCGACCGGGAATCGATTTAATACGAAGGGACCACTTAAAAACTCAAGTGAAGCTTCCCTAGACATCAGCCACCTGCCCAACCTAACCTTTGGGTGCATAACTATTCTAGATGATGACGCCACCGAAAAGATTTTCTTTTTCCGACTCTTAATTTTAAAGACTCTTTGCATATAATACTAGTATAACCAAATTTTGCTTGGAATTACATTAAGTACTTTTGCAACACCATTGGTGAAGGGTATCCAAGATTCGGCAAAGCCGAATATACCACTCTTACTTGTTTAATTTTTTTTTGATTTAACAAATTTTAAATTCATTTTTTTTTTTCATGAATTATTATAAATTCTGAAGTAAAAATACATATAAAATTTCTAATGATAAATAAAAAAAATGTTCAAATTTTGTACTGAAAAACATTGTCACACTTTTTTGCTTTTTATTTTAGGAGATAAAGACAGGACATGTTTAAAAATATAAGCCCAGTTTAATGAAAATCTAATAACCATATCAAAATTTAGGCATAAAAAATAGCCATGTTTTAAAATCTGAACAAAAGCGAAATTAAAAATTTAAAAAAACTCTATAAATTGTATGAGCTAGGAAAATGTAAATACAAAATTTCATTGGAAGTTTTGATTTGACTCTTTTAGAAAACATTGATAAAAGTTTAATACAACGTTAAAGTTTGACTGTAGGTAATTTAATTTAAAATAAAAAGTGTGTTTTTTAATTTTAAAATCTAAACAATTAATTAAAAAACTTAAGTGGACTGTAATATTAAAAGATTTTGGCAAAAAAGGACCAACTTTAAGAGGATATAAAAATGAAATTCGAGCTAACTTTTAAAACCCTTTGGCATTTCCGTTAACTTAATAGTCTACTCGTATTTTCCATTGGAAATATTGAGGCTGATTTTGCCTGTTGCACTGTGTAATTAGCTAAAAATGAATTTTGCGAAATTCGACGAATTCGAACGCAAGGTACGGCAAAACGGTTTAAGATATCGACCTAAATTTTTTTTTTGAGTTTTATTGCCTTATTTATCTATCTTAATATATCGATGAGAGAAATTCAAATTTGTAATATTTGTTTAACAAAATTTTCGTTTTGAGACCAACGCATAGTGTGTTGCGTAGAACATGCTATTTTTTTGTGCATACATAAACAACACTTCCAAACCCCGAATTCCGAGAAAAGGTTGCTTGTGAAATTCGGAATTGATGAGTTAAATCTGTCAGAAGTCATATTTTTAATACAACTTTTTCAAACACTCAATTTAAATTTAGTGACTTAGTAGCTAATTGTAGTAGCATATTATAATATTGTCAAAATTTTTGTGATGGATATTAATAATGTATTTTTTAATCAAAATCTATTAAGTTAAATTTTAAGCATTATTTTAAATATCCTATATATTTTAGCTTATTTTTTTAAATTTCAGAATATGAAGACATTCACCTCTATCCGGGTTGGTTTTTTGATATTACGCAGAAATATCTTTATTATTCGTAAAAATATACATATTGTTTAGCACACTTCAGTGCAACATATTTTTTTTCATTTTTTTCAGAGCACTATATTTTTTATGGGTAGCCTCTTTTAAAAAGCGGTTAAAATACACGAAGAACGAAAAAAAAACTCACGTGTATATGACTAAAACTTATCACAAGACTCCGATGAAAGTTATTAAGTTAGGCAACTATTTTTACTTTGACTTATAAATATTTCCCCATTAATTAATAAGGACTTCAGTATACGCATGTATTTAAGTATTTTAAATATATTTATCTATTTAATTTGAACAAAATTTACCCAAAACTGTCAATAATAACTCAATATGACTACCACTATGAGTAATCGTCTTTACATAACGTAGAATAATTTTGTCCACCTAGCATGTTCTACGCGACACACTGTGCGACGCACAGTACTTTGTTTTATAGACTAAAATGTCGCGTATATCAGTGAAACCCATATTTTTATGTTCACTACAAAATTGTATATACGGTAGAAAAACTCAATTCAATATAACAATATTTATCGGCGGTAGATGTCGCCAAATTAAGAAAATATTTACAAACATTATTTATTTCTATTTATTTTTTGGAAATTTATAAATAATTCTATAAAAATTTGCGAGTCCAAGATGTCGTATATGGTTATAATTTTGGTATATTCAACTTTTCTCTAATCTCTCGTTCAGTTAAATGACTATCAGATTCGATTAAAGCCTTGGTATCGTCATCATCAACTTCACTTGGCCGACCTTAACGTTACTTATCTTTTAGTGTAAAATCTCCCTAACGAAATTGGATAAATCAACTTCGACACTGTGTTTCTTTTAAGGCTTTTTTTCCGGTCAGGACGAATACTTTCTCAACTGTGGACACTAACCTCCTCTTGGTATAACCCGGGGAGCTGTGATAAAATCCGTTAATGTATTGAACCGCAAGTTCTCACATAAGAACTATAAAAATATGGGTTAGAAAGTCGGGCTAGAAATCCACTCGTGGAAGAAACGATTACCATAAAAAAGCTAAAATTATAATAAAAACGGACCCCCGGAGGAAAATATTTCAAAGCTTAGCCTAGGAAATTGGGGAATATTCTAAAATAAAGGCCATTTAAGTAAGCAATTGTATGTGTACAGTTTCTAAAATGTTTTTCTCTATTGTTATTTAATATTTACGTAGCTGGTTGACCGAGCCTTGCTCGGAGCATGATAAGCATTTTGAGGCAAAAAGTAAAATAAATTTAGAGGGAAGACATTATACAAATATTCAGTATATTTTGAATTATTTGATTTATTTTGTCCTATCAGCACATAGTTTACATATTTTGCATAGTTTACAGTTTAACTCATTTGGAATAATAATAAATAAATTTTAGAAAGTTAATGGATGAATCATGTAGGGAACTTTCCACTGATCATAAATCCGAAATTTTCACTGATCATAAATTTTATATGGGTCAAAGATTGTGGCTGGCAGAGATGCTCAAAGTCGACAACTTTTTGCAAATAGGGAAAAAACGTGATTTTTAAAAAATATCTGAAATTTAGAATTTAATTGTAAACAAGTAAGAGTGGTATATTCGGCTTTGCCGAATCTTGGATACCCTTCACCAATGGCGTTGCAAAAGTACTTAATGTAATTCCTAGCAAAATTTGGTTATACTAGTATTATATGCAAAGAGTCTTTAAAATTAAGAGTCGGAAAAAGAAAAGCTTTTCGGTGGCGTCATCATCTAGAATAGTTATGCACCCAAAGGTTAGGTTGGGCAGGTTGGGCTTTAACAATGATAAGCCTTAAAATTATAGGGTATACACTCTTAGTTTTAGATACATACGTGAAATATATAGCTTTTGAATGGATGGATAACAGCTTTGTCGGAAAAGTTATTAAAGATTTACTTATTAATCTGAAGTTAGTTAATTAATTAAAATGAACACTTCATCAATAATATTTGGGATGTATTGTTCTTTCGATCTGTCCGATGGATGTTTGGAAAGTTTTTCTCAAGTTCCTTGTGCAATTTTAATGTGATTTAATTTAACAGCATTAAATCGATTCCCGGTCGGGGTTATATGGGAGATTTCACTAAATGTGAATAGAGCTCGCCCATTTTCAATATCGAACTTTTCAAGAGATCAGAAATACTTTTGTCAAATGTTGTCTCTCTAGAAAGTTTATTTTAGGCGCTATCGCCCTGAATATCAATATTGTACAACGTCTTAATACTAAATGTCATCATCGTATCTTAGGCGAAGTTATAAGGGATCAATTGTCAAACGTGAACGGATTTCTCCCAATTGCAATTAAAAAATTTAAATTTTTGTTGATATGTGAGATACTTATTGTAGTAGCATATTATAATATTGTCAAAATTTTTGTGATGGATATCATAGAAAATCATAGAAGGGAAAACCTGTCAAATAAACCTGAATTAGCTGTCAAAAAAACCTGAATCTATCATTGTGTTTGAAATTTTTTTTTAAGTAGTGTTAGTGAAAAATGAAATCCACACAGTTGGTTTTTGAGCACAGTTGTATTAAAAGTTCTGAAAAAATAGGTACTTTTAATGAAATATTTGTATATTATTTTGAAGATATAATTAATATTTCGATAGTTTTAAACCAGGGACCGAAAATAACTGTTATTTTTGAATTTTTGATTAAAAAAAGCAACCATAAGGAAATGTCGGAGAATTAAACCAAGTATAACATTTTGATAGTCTTAGACCAAATTTTCATAAAATGCGATGCTTTTTAAAAATCTGACTTTTATTTTTTAGAAAAAAAAAATAACAGTTATTTTTTGATTTTTATTTTTTTGAGAAAAAATAATAGTTATTTTTAACTATTATTTTTTCGAGCAAAAATAAAAGTTATTTTTTAACTTTTATTTTTTCGAGCAAAAATAACTGTTATTTCAAACAAAAATAACTTTTATTTCTGCTCGAAAAAATAAAAGTCAAAAAATAACTTTTATTTCTGCTCAAAAAAATAAAAATCAAAAAATAACTTTTATTCTTGCTTGAAAAAATAAAAGTCAAAAATAACTGTTATTTTTTATCGAAAAAATAAAAGTCAAAAAATAACTTTTATTTTCTGACTTTTACGATAAAAGTTATAACAGTTACGGTCCCTGTTTTAAACAAAATATAAAATCTGGCTTAAGAACCACAGTTTTTGAAAAATTTCCTATAAAAAAAATTAACTATGATAAGATTTTTATATAAAAAATTAAAAAAAAAATACAATTTTTATAGGAAATTTTCCAAAAATTTACTATTTTTATAGGATTTTTTTTAATTTACTATTTTTATAGGAAAATTTTCGAAAATTTACTATTTTTATAGGAAATTTTGAAAAAATTTACCATTTTCAAAAATTTATTATTTTTATAGGAAAATTTTCAAAAATTTACTTTTTACTCAAAAATTTTTTTAATTTACTTTTTATGTATAGGAAATTTTGAAAATAAATTACTATTTTTATAGGGTTTTTTTTAATTTACTATTTTTATAGGAATTTTTTTTAAAAATGTATTATTTTTATAGGAAAATTTTCAAAAATTTACATTTTATATAGGAAATTTTTAAAAGAAATTACTATTTTTATAGGGTTTTTTTAATTTACTATTTTTATTGGAAATTTTTAAAAAATTTACTATTTTTAAAGGAAATTTTTCAATAATTTACTATTTTTATAGAAAATTTTTTGAAAATTTACTTTTTTTATAGGAAATTTTTTAAAAAATTACTACTTTTATAGGAAATTAAAAAAATACTATTTTTATAGGAAATTTTTTTTATATAGGAAATTTTTGAAAGAAATTGCTATTTTTATATGGTTTTTCTTTAATTTACTATTTCTATGGGAAATTTTTCAAAAATTTATTATCTTTATAGGAAAATTTTTGAAAAATTTACAATTTTTATAGAAAAATTTTCAAGAATTTAGTATATTTATAGAAAATTTTTCAAAAAATGAGTACTTTTGTAGGAAATTTTTCAAAAATTTTACAATTTTTATAGGATAATTTTAAAAAATTTTTTATTTTTATAGCATAATTTTTCAAAATGTACTAAAAATTAGTAGAAAAATTAAATTTTGTAATTTCTAAAATTAATAGTAACGTGCTAGAAACTTCACTATTCAAATTTCCAAACTGCAAGGTACGTTTAGTTGTACGATCTAAAAAAAAGTAGTATATTTTTGAAACTAAAAAAAACAACTCAGTTTATTTTCATTTCTTAACAAAAAAAACGTTGAAAAATGGAAAAAAAAAATTATTTGTTTTATAGACAACAAATTATCTTTCAGTTAATAAAATATGACCAAAATGTTTAAAAAAATTATAAGAATCTTATTTTTGGAAAATTTCTGCTATTGAATCAATTCATTTTGTGTAATTTAAAGGTAAATAAAATGTTTGTATTTGTTTTGATTTTGCATTCTTCAATATGGCGGTAGTTACACACAACCTATACGTGTGAGTTGTCATATGGAACAGCTGATTCTTTCCTATCTATTTATAATCTATGATGGATATTAATAATGTATTTTTTAATCAAAATCTATTAAGTTAAATTTTAAGCATTATTTTAAATATCCTATATATTTTAGCTTATTTTTTTAAATTTCAGAATATGAAGACATTCACCTCTATCCGGGTTAGTTTTTTGATATTACGCAGAAATATCTTTATTATTCGTAAAAAAATACATATTGTTTAGCACACTTCAGTACAACATATTTTTTTTCATTTTTTTCAGAGCACTATATTTTTTATGGGTAGCCTCTAAAATGTTTTTCTCTATTGTTATTTAATATTTACGTAGCTGGTTGACCGAGCCTTGCTCGGAGCATGATAAGCATTTTGAGGCAAAAAGTAAAATAAATTTAGAGGGAAGACATTATACAAATATTCAGTATATTTTGAATTATTTGATTTATTTTGTCCTATCAGCACATAGTTTACATATTTTGCATAGTTTACAGTTTAACTCATTTGGAATAATAATAAATAAATTTTAGAAAGTTAATGGATGAATCATGTAGGGAACTTTCCACTGATCATAAATCCGAAATTTTCACTGATCATAAATTTTATATGGGTCAAAGATTGTGGCTGGCAGAGATGCTCAAAGTCGACAACTTTTTGCAAATCGGGAAAAAACGTGATTTTTAAAAAATATCTGAAATTTAGAATTTAATTGTAAACAAGTAAGAGTGGTATATTCGGCTTTGCCGAATCTTGGATACCCTTCACCAATGGCGTTGCAAAAGTACTTAATGTAATTCCTAGCAAAATTTGGTTATACTAGTATTATATGCAAAGAGTCTTTAAAATTAAGAGTCGGAAAAAGAAAAGCTTTTCGGTGGCGTCATCATCTAGAATAGTTATGCACCCAAAGGTTAGGTTGGGCAGGTTGGGCTTTAACAATGATAAGCCTTAAAATTATAGGGTATACACTCTTAGTTTTAGATACATACGTGAAATATATAGCTTTTGAATGGATGGATAACAGCTTTGTCGGAAAAGTTATTAAAGATTTACTTATTAATCTGAAGTTAGTTAATTAATTAAAATGAACACTTCATCAATAATATTTGGGATGTATTGTTCTTTCGATCTGTCCGATGGATGTTTGGAAAGTTTTTCTCAAGTTCCTTGTGCAATTTTAATGTGATTTAATTTAACAGCATTAAATCGATTCCCGGTCGGGGTTATATGGGAGATTTCACTAAATGTGAATAGAGCTCGCCCATTTTCAATATCGAACTTTTCAAGAGATCAGAAATACTTTTGTCAAATGTTGTCTCTCTAGAAAGTTTATTTTAGGCGCTATCGCCCTGAATATCAATATTGTACAACGTCTTAATACTAAATGTCATCATCGTATCTTAGGCGAAGTTATAAGGGATCAATTGTCAAACGTGAACGGATTTCTCCCAATTGCAATTAAAAAATTTAAATTTTTGTTGATATGTGAGATACTTATTGTAGTAGCATATTATAATATTGTCAAAATTTTTGTGATGGATATCATAGAAAATCATAGAAGGGAAAACCTGTCAAATAAACCTGAATTAGCTGTCAAAAAAACCTGAATCTATCATTGTGTTTGAAATTTTTTTTTAAGTAGTGTTAGTGAAAAATGAAATCCACACAGTTGGTTTTTGAGCACAGTTGTATTAAAAGTTCTGAAAAAAATAGGTACTTTTAATGAAATATTTGTATATTATTTTGAAGATATAATTAATATTTCGATAGTTTTAAACCAGGGACCGAAAATAACTGTTATTTTTGAATTTTTGATTAAAAAAAGCAACCATAAGGAAATGTCGGAGAATTAAACCAAGTATAACATTTTGATAGTCTTAGACCAAATTTTCATAAAATGCGATGCTTTTTAAAAATCTGACTTTTATTTTTTAGAAAAAAAAAATAACAGTTATTTTTTGATTTTTATTTTTTTGAGAAAAAATAATAGTTATTTTTAACTATTATTTTTTCGAGCAAAAATAAAAGTTATTTTTTAACTTTTATTTTTTCGAGCAAAAATAACTGTTATTTCAAACAAAAATAACTTTTATTTCTGCTCGAAAAAATAAAAGTCAAAAAATAACTTTTATTTCTGCTCAAAAAAATAAAAATCAAAAAATAACTTTTATTCTTGCTTGAAAAAATAAAAGTCAAAAATAACTGTTATTTTTTATCGAAAAAATAAAAGTCAAAAAATAACTTTTATTTTCTGACTTTTACGATAAAAGTTATAACAGTTACGGTCCCTGTTTTAAACAAAATATAAAATCTGGCTTAAGAACCACAGTTTTTGAAAAATTTCCTATAAAAAAAATTAACTATGATAAGATTTTTATATAAAAAATTAAAAAAAAAATACAATTTTTATAGGAAATTTTCCAAAAATTTACTATTTTTATAGGATTTTTTTTTAATTTACTATTTTTATAGGAAAATTTTCGAAAATTTACTATTTTTATAGGAAATTTTGAAAAAATTTACCATTTTCAAAAATTTATTATTTTTATAGGAAAATTTTCAAAAATTTACTTTTTACTCAAAAATTTTTTTAATTTACTTTTTATGTATAGGAAATTTTGAAAATAAATTACTATTTTTATAGGGTTTTTTTTAATTTACTATTTTTATAGGGTTTTTTTTAATTTACTATTTTTATAGGAATTTTTTTTAAAAATGTATTATTTTTATAGGAAAATTTTCAAAAATTTACATTTTATATAGGAAATTTTTAAAAGAAATTACTATTTTTATAGGGTTTTTTTAATTTACTATTTTTATTGGAAATTTTTAAAAAATTTACTATTTTTAAAGGAAATTTTTCAATAATTTACTATTTTTATAGAAAATTTTTTGAAAATTTACTTTTTTTATAGGAAATTTTTTAAAAAATTACTACTTTTATAGGAAATTAAAAAAATACTATTTTTATAGGAAATTTTTTTTATATAGGAAATTTTTGAAAGAAATTGCTATTTTTATATGGTTTTTCTTTAATTTACTATTTCTATGGGAAATTTTTCAAAAATTTATTATCTTTATAGGAAAATTTTTGAAAAATTTACAATTTTTATAGAAAAATTTTCAAGAATTTAGTATATTTATAGAAAATTTTTCAAAAAATGAGTACTTTTGTAGGAAATTTTTCAAAAATTTTACAATTTTTATAGGATAATTTTAAAAAATTTTTTATTTTTATAGCATAATTTTTCAAAATGTACTAAAAATTAGTAGAAAAATTAAATTTTGTAATTTCTAAAATTAATAGTAACGTGCTAGAAACTTCACTATTCAAATTTCCAAACTGCAAGGTACGTTTAGTTGTACGATCTAAAAAAAAGTAGTATATTTTTGAAACTAAAAAAAACAACTCAGTTTATTTTCATTTCTTAACAAAAAAAACGTTGAAAAATGGAAAAAAAAAATTATTTGTTTTATAGACAACAAATTATCTTTCAGTTAATAAAATATGACCAAAATGTTTAAAAAAATTATAAGAATCTTATTTTTGGAAAATTTCTGCTATTGAATCAATTCATTTTGTGTAATTTAAAGGTAAATAAAATGTTTGTATTTGTTTTGATTTTGCATTCTTCAATATGGCGGTAGTTACACACAACCTATACGTGTGAGTTGTCATATGGAACAGCTGATTCTTTCCTATCTATTTATAATCTATGATGGATATTAATAATGTATTTTTTAATCAAAATCTATTAAGTTAAATTTTAAGCATTATTTTAAATATCCTATATATTTTAGCTTATTTTTTTAAATTTCAGAATATGAAGACATTCACCTCTATCCGGGTTAGTTTTTTGATATTACGCAGAAATATCTTTATTATTCGTAAAAAAATACATATTGTTTAGCACACTTCAGTACAACATATTTTTTTTCATTTTTTTCAGAGCACTATATTTTTTATGGGTAGCCTCTAAAATGTTTTTCTCTATTGTTATTTAATATTTACGTAGCTGGTTGACCGAGCCTTGCTCGGAGCATGATAAGCATTTTGAGGCAAAAAGTAAAATAAATTTAGAGGGAAGACATTATACAAATATTCAGTATATTTTGAATTATTTGATTTATTTTGTCCTATCAGCACATAGTTTACATATTTTGCATAGTTTACAGTTTAACTCATTTGGAATAATAATAAATAAATTTTAGAAAGTTAATGGATGAATCATGTAGGGAACTTTCCACTGATCATAAATCCGAAATTTTCACTGATCATAAATTTTATATGGGTCAAAGATTGTGGCTGGCAGAGATGCTCAAAGTCGACAACTTTTTGCAAATCGGGAAAAAACGTGATTTTTAAAAAATATCTGAAATTTAGAATTTAATTGTAAACAAGTAAGAGTGGTATATTCGGCTTTGCCGAATCTTGGATACCCTTCACCAATGGCGTTGCAAAAGTACTTAATGTAATTCCTAGCAAAATTTGGTTATACTAGTATTATATGCAAAGAGTCTTTAAAATTAAGAGTCGGAAAAAGAAAAGCTTTTCGGTGGCGTCATCATCTAGAATAGTTATGCACCCAAAGGTTAGGTTGGGCAGGTTGGGCTTTAACAATGATAAGCCTTAAAATTATAGGGTATACACTCTTAGTTTTAGATACATACGTGAAATATATAGCTTTTGAATGGATGGATAACAGCTTTGTCGGAAAAGTTATTAAAGATTTACTTATTAATCTGAAGTTAGTTAATTAATTAAAATGAACACTTCATCAATAATATTTGGGATGTATTGTTCTTTCGATCTGTCCGATGGATGTTTGGAAAGTTTTTCTCAAGTTCCTTGTGCAATTTTAATGTGATTTAATTTAACAGCATTAAATCGATTCCCGGTCGGGGTTATATGGGAGATTTCACTAAATGTGAATAGAGCTCGCCCATTTTCAATATCGAACTTTTCAAGAGATCAGAAATACTTTTGTCAAATGTTGTCTCTCTAGAAAGTTTATTTTAGGCGCTATCGCCCTGAATATCAATATTGTACAACGTCTTAATACTAAATGTCATCATCGTATCTTAGGCGAAGTTATAAGGGATCAATTGTCAAACGTGAACGGATTTCTCCCAATTGCAATTAAAAAATTTAAATTTTTGTTGATATGTGAGATACTTATTGTAGTAGCATATTATAATATTGTCAAAATTTTTGTGATGGATATCATAGAAAATCATAGAAGGGAAAACCTGTCAAATAAACCTGAATTAGCTGTCAAAAAAACCTGAATCTATCATTGTGTTTGAAATTTTTTTTTAAGTAGTGTTAGTGAAAAATGAAATCCACACAGTTGGTTTTTGAGCACAGTTGTATTAAAAGTTCTGAAAAAATAGGTACTTTTAATGAAATATTTGTATATTATTTTGAAGATATAATTAATATTTCGATAGTTTTAAACCAGGGACCGAAAATAACTGTTATTTTTGAATTTTTGATTAAAAAAAGCAACCATAAGGAAATGTCGGAGAATTAAACCAAGTATAACATTTTGATAGTCTTAGACCAAATTTTCATAAAATGCGATGCTTTTTAAAAATCTGACTTTTATTTTTTAGAAAAAAAAATAACAGTTATTTTTTGATTTTTATTTTTTTGAGAAAAAATAATAGTTATTTTTAACTATTATTTTTTCGAGCAAAAATAAAAGTTATTTTTTAACTTTTATTTTTTCGAGCAAAAATAACTGTTATTTCAAACAAAAATAACTTTTATTTCTGCTCGAAAAAATAAAAGTCAAAAAATAACTTTTATTTCTGCTCAAAAAAATAAAAATCAAAAAATAACTTTTATTCTTGCTTGAAAAAATAAAAGTCAAAAATAACTGTTATTTTTTATCGAAAAAATAAAAGTCAAAAAATAACTTTTATTTTCTGACTTTTACGATAAAAGTTATAACAGTTACGGTCCCTGTTTTAAACAAAATATAAAATCTGGCTTAAGAACCACAGTTTTTGAAAAATTTCCTATAAAAAAAATTAACTATGATAAGATTTTTATATAAAAAATTAAAAAAAAAATACAATTTTTATAGGAAATTTTCCAAAAATTTACTATTTTTATAGGATTTTTTTTTTAATTTACTATTTTTATAGGAAAATTTTCGAAAATTTACTATTTTTATAGGAAATTTTGAAAAAATTTACCATTTTCAAAAATTTATTATTTTTATAGGAAAATTTTCAAAAATTTACTTTTTACTCAAAAATTTTTTTAATTTACTTTTTATGTATAGGAAATTTTGAAAATAAATTACTATTTTTATAGGGTTTTTTTTAATTTACTATTTTTATAGGAATTTTTTTTAAAAATGTATTATTTTTATAGGAAAATTTTCAAAAATTTACATTTTATATAGGAAATTTTTAAAAGAAATTACTATTTTTATAGGGTTTTTTTAATTTACTATTTTTATTGGAAATTTTTAAAAAATTTACTATTTTTAAAGGAAATTTTTCAATAATTTACTATTTTTATAGAAAATTTTTTGAAAATTTACGTTTTTTATAGGAAAGTTTTTAAAAAATTACTACTTTTATAGGAAATTAAAAAAATACTATTTTTATAGGAAATTTTTTTTATATAGGAAATTTTTGAAAGAAATTGCTATTTTTATAGGGTTTTTCTTTAATTTACTATTTCTATGGGAAATTTTTCAAAAATTTATTATCTTTATAGGAAAATTTTTGAAAAATTTACAATTTTTATAGAAAAATTTTCAAGAATTTAGTATATTTATAGAAAATTTTTCAAAAAATGAGTACTTTTGTAGGAAATTTTTCAAAAATTTTACAATTTTTATAGGATAATTTTAAAAAATTTTTTATTTTTATAGCATAATTTTTCAAAATGTACTAAAAATTAGTAGAAAAATTAAATTTTGTAATTTCTAAAATTAATAGTAACGTGCTAGAAACTTCACTATTCAAATTTCCAAACTGCAAGGTACGTTTAGTTGTACGATCTAAAAAAAAGTAGTATATTTTTGAAACTAAAAAAACAACTCAGTTTATTTTCATTTCTTAATAAAAAAAACGTTGAAAAATGGAAAAAAAAAATTATTTGTTTTATAGACAACAAATTATCTTTCAGTTAATAAAATATGACCAAAATGTTTAAAAAAATTATAAGAATCTTATTTTTGGAAAATTTCTGCTATTGAATCAATTCATTTTGTGTAATTTAAAGGTAAATAAAATGTTTGTATTTGTTTTGATTTTGCATTCTTCAATATGGCGGTAGTTACACACAACCTATACGTGTGAGTTGTCATATGGAACAGCTGATTCTTTCCTATCTATTTATAATCTATGATGGATATTAATAATGTATTTTTTAATCAAAATTTATTAAGTTAAATTTTAAGCATTATTTTAAATATCCTATATATTTTAGCTTATTTTTTTAAATTTCAGAATATGAAGACATTCACCTCTATCCGGGTTAGTTTTTTGATATTACGCAGAAATATCTTTATTATTCGTAAAAAAATACATATTGTTTAGCACACTTCAGTACAACATATTTTTTTTCATTTTTTTCAGAGCACTATATTTTTTATGGGTAGCCTCTTTTAAAAAGCGGTTAAAATACACGAAGAACGAAAAAAAAACTCACGTGTATATGACTAAAACTTATCACAAGACTCCGATGAAAGTTATTAAGTTAGGCAACTATTTTTACTTTGACTTATAAATATTTCCCCATTAATTAATAAGGACTTCAGTATACGCATGTATTTAAGTATTTTAAATATATTTATCTATTTAATTTGAACAAAATTTACCCAAAACTGTCAATAATAACTCAATATGACTACCACTATGAGTAATCGTCTTTACATAACGTAGAATAATTTTGTCCACCTAGCATGTTCTACGCGACACACTGTGCGACGCACAGTACTTTGTTTTATAGACTAAAATGTCGCGTATATCAGTGAAACCCATATTTTTATGTTCACTACAAAATTGTATATACGGTAGAAAAACTCAATTCAATATAACAATATTTATCGGCGGTAGATGTCGCCAAATTAAGAAAATATTTACAAACATTATTTATTTCTATTTATTTTTTGGAAATTTATAAATAATTCTATAAAAATTTGCGAGTCCAAGATGTCGTATATGGTTATAATTTTGGTATATTCAACTTTTCTCTAATCTCTCGTTCAGTTAAATGACTATCAGATTCGATTAAAGCCTTGGTATCGTCATCATCAACTTCACTTGGCCGACCTTAACGTTACTTATCTTTTAGTGTAAAATCTCCCTAACGAAATTTGATAAATCAACTTCGACACTGTGTTTCTTTTAAGGCTTTTTTTCCGGTCAGGACGAATGCTTTCTCAACTGTGGACACTAACCTCCTCTTGGTATAACCCGGGGAGCTGTGATAAAATCCGTTAATGTATTGAACCGCAAGTTCTCACATAAGAACTATAAAAATATGGGTTAGAAAGTCGGGCTAGAAATCCACTCGTGGAAGAAACGATTACCATAAAAAAGCTAAAATTATAATAAAAACGGACCCCCGGAGGAAAATATTTCAAAGCTTAGCCTAGGAAATTGGGGAATATTCTAAAATAAAGGCCATTTAAGTAAGCAATTGTATGTGTACAGTTTCTAAAATGTTTTTCTCTATTGTTATTTAATATTTACGTAGCTGGTTGACCGAGCCTTGCTCGGAGCATGATAAGCATTTTGAGGCAAAAAGTAAAATAAATTTAGAGGGAAGACATTATACAAATATTCAGTATATTTTGAATTATTTGATTTATTTTGTCCTATCAGCACATAGTTTACATATTTTGCATAGTTTACAGTTTAACTCATTTGGAATAATAATAAATAAATTTTAGAAAGTTAATGGATGAATCATGTAGGGAACTTTCCACTGATCATAAATCCGAAATTTTCACTGATCATAAATTTTATATGGGTCAAAGATTGTGGCTGGCAGAGATGCTCAAAGTCGACAACTTTTTGCAAATCGGGAAAAAACGTGATTTTTAAAAAATATCTGAAATTTAGAATTTAATTGTAAACAAGTAAGAGTGGTATATTCGGCTTTGCCGAATCTTGGATACCCTTCACCAATGGCGTTGCAAAAGTACTTAATGTAATTCCTAGCAAAATTTGGTTATACTAGTATTATATGCAAAGAGTCTTTAAAATTAAGAGTCGGAAAAAGAAAAGCTTTTCGGTGGCGTCATCATCTAGAATAGTTATGCACCCAAAGGTTAGGTTGGGCTTTAACAATGATAAGCCTTAAAATTATAGGGTATACACTCTTAGTTTTAGATACATACGTGAAATATATAGCTTTTGAATGGATGGATAACAGCTTTGTCGGAAAAGTTATTAAAGATTTACTTATTAATCTGAAGTTAGTTAATTAATTAAAATGAACACTTCATCAATAATATTTGGGATGTATTGTTCTTTCGATCTGTCCGATGGATGTTTGGAAAGTTTTTCTCAAGTTCCTTGTGCAATTTTAATGTGATTTAATTTATCAGCATTAAATCGATTCCCGGTCGGGGTTATATGGGAGATTTCACTAAATGTGAATAGAGCTCGCCCATTTTCAATATTGAACTTTTCAAGAGATCAGAAATACTTTTGTCAAATGTTGTCTATCTAGAAAGTTTATTTTAGGCGCTATCGCCCTGAATATCAATATTGTACAACGTCTTAATACTAAATGTCATCATCGTATCTTAGGCGAAGTTATAAGGGATCAATTGTCAAACGTGAACGGATTTCTCCCAATTGCAATTAAAAAATTTAAATTTTTGTTGATATGTGAGATACTTACATACATATGTAGGTTTTGGACGGATATCATGTAGTTAGCTGCATTTTTGTACTTCCTAGGAAGATTACCTATAATTTGATATATAATACATTCTCAAATGTTATCATAGTGTTCAAAAGTCAGACACAAAATTAAGATTATTGCTAAAATCAGATTTGTGGAGCTCCTGGATTTTACACAAAATTTTAGGATATTGTCCCACCCTGAATTTTATCATTGTCGATTAAAACACCATCGCTTAAACGCTAAATTATATATACCACAAATTACCGAATGCATCAGGATTCAGGTAATCCCCTGCGAAGGACGCTATTAAATTTCATCAAAATAAACACCTGAGATATCGACAAATCAGGAGCTCCAAAAACTTGACTACAACTGAAAAAATTACAGACAGGTAGACGGTCGGACAAAAAAACAGACGGACGGACGGGCAAACAAACAGACGGACGGACAGACAGACAAACAGACGGACGGACGGAGGTCGCGAAATCGATTCTCCTGCCGATTCTGAGTTGATCGGTACAATTTGAATGGTATTGGTAATCAGATTTGTGGAGTATAGATTTTAGAAAATCCTCACACAAAGAACGATGTCAAATTTCATCACAATCGGTCCATAAACACCTGAGATATCGCTAAAACAATACTTACAAAATGTAAACAAAATTTCTTAGACACGTACTTTGGGCAATTTGCTGTACATCAAATGTAGTGTTATGGCGATATCTCAATTGTTTATGGACCGCTTCTGATAAAATTTAATAACGTGCTTGGCGGGGGAATTTCCTAAAATCTGATATAAAATTTATGCAGGTCCGTGCTAAAGGAGGATGGTTTTTCCTATTTCTACATTTCATTTTTTCAACAAACATTCTCTAATGCGAACTTTGGGCAATTTACGATACATTTAATTCAGTGTTTTGGCGATATCTCAGTTGTTTATGGACCGATTTTGATAAAATTTTACAGAGTACTTTGGGAAACTATTTCCTACAATCTGATATATAACATATTATCACATGTACACCAGGAGTATCATTTTTATCTTGTTATTTAAAAGTGTGTTTCAATCAAAAATTTTAAAATTTTCGTCTAATTTTTGGTATTTTTTCGATATTTTCGGTGTTTATAAATCGATTTTAATGAAATTTAATAGCGTTCATTGCGGGAGAATTTCCTAAAATCTGATATATAATTTATTTAAGTCCATCCTCCAGGGGCTTCAGAAACTTGATTTCAACAGACGGACAAACAGACAGACAGTCAGACGGACATCGCTTAATCGATTCTCCTCCCGATTCTGAGTCGATCGGTATAATTTTTATGGGGTCTACGATCACTAATAAAAAAATTACAAACGGAATCACAAACTTATAATACCCTTTCACCTATTGGTGAAGGGTATAAAAATATTGCGAATGGATCATAACTTTTTTAGTATTATATAAAAGGTTCATCTATGTTGTATTAAAATAAATGAAAAAAATTCGCTCAGCTACCCTACTTTTCAGGTAGTGGCAATTTTTCAGACACCCTATATTTAGGACATTTTTGCACATAAAATGGAGGATATCTACAAATGGCCAAAAATGGTCTCCTCAATATTTTCTGAGCATATTTACCAGACAGTGCACTAACTAGTTTTCTAAAATGATCTACGACCATCTTGCGCTTTTCGAGAAAATTAAAGAAAAGTGTTACAATATCAAAGTAAAAATCCAAAATAATATGATTGAAAGTTAATTCTTTTATACACATATATGTATATGAACAAAACATTCGACCGATTTTCATGAAATTTAGAATATAGATAAACACTTAGCATGCGTCGGCAATTATTTTTTTCAAAAAGTGGACTAGGACTAAGTCCAATAAGTACACACAAGTAATTTTTACAAAAAAAAAGTACTACGTGCCTAAAAATTACAAAAACACAATAATTTAAATTAAATTAAAAACAAGTAAGAGTGGTATATTCGGCTTTGCCGAATCTTGGATACCCTTCACCAATGGTGTTCCAAAAGTAAAGTACAAAATCGTAAGAATATATTGATAATTATATAGTTTCTGATTACTGACTTAGTTGAGCCCCACACAAATGCTTCATATGTATATTAATTTTCTTTTGTTCATACTAAACGTAATTCCTAGCAATATATGGTTATACTAGTATTATATGCAAAGAATCTTTAAAATTAAGAGTCGGAAAACGAAAAGCTTTTTGGTGGCGTCATCATCTAAAATAGTTATGGACCCAAATGTTAGGTTGGGCAGGTGGCTGATGTCGAAGACAGCGTCACCTCGATTCTAAAGTGATATGTGTCTATTTTACGAACATTTGATTAAGTTCGACAGACCAGATAAACCATGCAGAAAGGATGCTTCAAAATGTAGATGCCCTTTAGATTTGCAAGAACACATCGATTTGATGAAGATTAAGTATTCTGGCATGCAACCCAAAAACACAGTGCCCAGTGAGGGCTGTGTACTTTAATTCATACGAATTGTCCAACTATTAAAAGTTCATGATTAGTTATGTAAAACTCTGAACTGATTTAGGTCAAAGCTTTAACAATGATTGTCAATGTATACAAGCCTTAGAATTATAAGGTATACACTCATAGTTTTAGATACATACGAGTTACGATATATTTCTCATTCAATGTTAAAAATGCTATTACTTTCTTATTACTTCATTCTTATTTGATATTTCATATATTGTTCAGTCTTAAGCTACCATTTATCAAATAAAGATGTTTTCTATAAACAAATTGAAGTATCAATTTTGTAACTGGTGCAGTCGCTGACAAACCAATTTAAAAAAAAAACTAAAGTTAAACAAAACAATTAAGAAAATTATTAAAATAAAAAAAAAGAATTAATAAAACTTTTTTTAATTTAATTAAAAAAAAAATAAATAAAGTTTTGATTAAAATCTCTTTAAAAGTAAGAACATTGTCTTAAATCTAAAGATTAAATAAATAATTAAAAAAAAAACGCTTTTGAGTGAAAATTTAAATTTTTCAAAAAACATCAAGAATTCAAAATCTATATTAAACAAAGAAACTGTGACTAAAAACTTAAAAACAAAAATTGTGTTTTTAAACTAAATTTAAAATAAAACTTATTTCTAAGATATTGAAATACAGAAATTCAATTAATATCAAGGAATCATAAAATAAAGTTGTATATTAAAACGATTTTTGAATAAAATTTTGACAAAAGTACAGTTTTAAACTGAAATCAAAAACTTGTTTTGAAAAATTTTGAAAAATTAAATAAATCAAAAGAGTACATAAAATTACAAACTGTAAAACCTTTCAAGGTCAAGGTTAACTTATTTTAGAAACAATAAGAAAATAAAGTAAAAGAAAACAATAATTACAAGTTATTACAACAAAAACAAGATTGAAAACGCAAAAACTAAAATATTTGCGTACAAAAACAAATCATATTCAAATATATTTTTTCAAATATATTTTGCTAAAAAAGCAAAATAAATAAAAATAATTCTCTCCAACAACAACAAAAACTATCAATATGGAATTAACGATGAATGATGTTCTCAAAGATGCTCAAAGAATAAGTACCTTTAGAGGAGATGAATCGTATGCACTCACTTCGTTACGGTCTTTTTATTGGTTAACTCTCATCCTGGACCCAATCCAACCTGGGAGAAGGCGAAGGAAGCTTTGATCAACAATTTCGGCATTAAAGAGAGTTACCACCAGCTTTATCAGAAGGCGTTCTCAGCAAATAACAGTGGTATTACTAATTATTACAATAAGTTATTAAATATTTTATGTAAAATTAATGAAAAGTATGAATACGATTTAGAAAAGCCTTTAGAGTTCAGTCCAGCATATGCTGAGAAAATTGTTTTAAAGACATTTTTAAATAACATTGATGTTAATTTGGCTTCTGTAATAATGAACCGCCGTGGTATAGCAGGTTAGTCATCCGCCTAGCATACGAGAGGCCCAAGTTCGATCCCTGGCCAGACTCACTTGGAAAAAATAAATTTTCAAAAAAGCGGCTGTTCACCTCATAACTCAGCTAGCCACTGGTTATTGAGTATTAGGCTATGAAAAACTTCTCTAACTAATGCATTTGCCGTTCGGAGCCGGCGTTAAAACGTAGGTCCCTTTCAATGAGTCTAAAAAAATAGAATCGGATGCAGCTCATTGTCTGAGAGAAGTACCCCTTGTTCCAATGGGAATGTTGTCGGGGAATTATATATATATATATATATATATATATATAATTAATAGAAATATTTCAAATTTAAGAGATGCATATGGTCTATTAGAAAGAGAAGGATTAATAAGAGAAAATTATGAAGTTAAAGCTAATTCTAATATGTACAAAGGTGCCATTCGAAAAAATTTTAACTATCAAAACAACACTAATGTACAAAATCGTAATTTTAATTCTAATGTTGGCACAAATGGTTCAAATATTAATAATATTAATAATCTAATAATAGTTCCGAAATGCCAAGCACAAGTTTTCAAGCTAGGAGATATAATAATAGTAACAATTCTCGAAACGACCGTAGATTTAATCAAACTCGAAGTAGTGGTAATCAAAATGAAAATTTCCAAATGGAAATAGATCACATTCAGGAAAATGAAGATAGTGACGACAATAGTAAAGAAGTAAATTTTCACACAATAGCCTCCATAAGGCACTTCCATTAGTAAAACTTTCTGTTGGCAAAGATCAAATTTTAGCTCTAATTGACACTGGATCCACAACTTCTTTGCTAGATAAAAACAAATTACCTCAATATAAAAGATTAAAACTAAAAAAACCTATTTATTTTACGTCATTAAATGGTAGATCAAATATAAATTTTGAAATAATTACAAAGTTACCAAAAGAGTTTTGCGAAAATGCCACAATATCGTGGAAATTAACTGAGTTTAGTGGGAAACATTTTGATGCGATTTTAGGCCAAAATATTTTAAAACCTTTAGGTGCTATTGTAGATATGGAAAATGAAACTCTTACAATTAATAATTCCACAATAGAATTTTTTAAAATATGTCCATATACTGCCAATGATATAAATCATTTAGAAATTACAACTATAGATGATAAGGTTTTAGATTATTTGTATAAAGACTTAAATCCTGTGGAAAGAATGGACTTGAACAAGTTATTAAGTTGCTACAAGGATTTATTATTTTCAGAAGGCCAAACTCTAGGTAACACTAACATTATTCAACATGAAATTAAAACGATAAATGATAGCCCTGTTTACACCAAAATGTATCGTTACCCTCATAAACATGAAAATGAAATTTGTAGTCAAATCGATGAAATGCTAGAACAGGGTATTATAACTCAAAGCAATTCTCCATATAACAGTCCATTGTGGATAGTTCCAAAAAAAGTAGACAACTCGGGAAAACAAAAATGGAGAATCGTCATCGATTATCGGAAATTAAATGACATAACGTTATATTACTTATATTTTTTTTACAAGCTATGAAGAACAAATTTATAATCTAAATAAAGTTTTTGAAAAACTACGTAATGCAAATCTTAAAATTCAAATCAACAAATGTAAGTTTTTTGCAACAGAGACTTTATATCTAGGTCATATTTTAACACCTGAGGGAGTTAAACCCAACAATGAAAAAATTGAAACAATTTTAATACTTAAATTACCTAATACTATTAAAGGTATAAAATCATTTTTAAGTATGACTGGCTACTACCGAAAATTTATACGGGACTACTCCAAAGTAGCATACCCAATGATAAAATATCTTAAAAAAGACATAAAGTTAAATATTAATGATCCAAACTATATTAATGCATTTGAAAAACTTAAAAAAATTATAACTGAATCTCCTGTACTTAAGTATCCGGATTTCAGAAAACAATTTCAGCTTGTTACAGATGCCAGTCTTTATTCCCTTGGTGCAGTCTTACAGCAAAACGAACACCCAATTTGTTTTGCTAGTAGGACTCTAAACAATCATGAAAAAAAATATTCAACTACTGAAAAAGAACTTGTTGCCATTGTATGGGCCACAAATTATTTTCGCCCTTTCGGTGTCAAATTTGATATTTTATCTGACCATCAACCCTTGAGATGGTTATTTGTAAAATCTCAGAGCAGAGAATTGAATCCTAGGCTTTATAGGTGGATGATAAAACTTAGTGAATTCAATTTAACTGTTAACTATATTAAGGGTAAGGACAATCAGGTCGCAGATTTTCTGAGTAAAGTAAACAAGGATTCTGGTGAAATATACCATGTAGACAGTCCTTCTGATTCGATGTACAATAATAATGATGATAACGACGATTTGGGTACTGTCCATTCACAAACGGAGAATAGTCAAAATCATATCGGTATTTTTTTTTAGAGACAGTAGTTAATAGATTCAAGACCCAAATCATTTTAACTGAAAATAAAACTACGGAATTTTACATAGTCCACGGAAATAAAAAAAATATATATAAACTCATCCGATTTAAATCACAACTTAGAAGAAATACTTAAAAGACATATTAAAAAAGGTAAAGTGGGAATATTCACGGAGCTAAGTGATCATAAATATAATATACTTCAGAAAAAGATTATTGAATTATTTGAAGGGAACCATAGTGTTAAATTTGTTAGATGTTCTTACAACGCTGTTGATATGTCTTCTGAAGATGAGACATATACACAAATTCATCATTATCATAAAAATGAAACAGGACATACAGGAATCAATGAAAATTATGAAGGATTAAAAAGAAAGATATATTATCCAAACTTAAAACTCTTAGTCCAAAAATATGTTAATAATTGTGATACATGCAATAGAGCAAAGTTTGATCGTAATCCAATACAACCCAAATTTCAATTGACAGAAACGCAAAATGATATCCGACAAATTATTCATATGGATATATATACCAACTCTAAATCAAATTTTATTACATTTATTGATAAGTTTTCAAAATTTGCTACAGTATTTTATTTAGAAGACAGGACAAACCAAACAATAATAGAAAAGTTAAGACTGTATAAATCCCAAAAAGGTAATTTCGAGAAATTGGTTACAGATAACGAATTTAAGAGTGTAAATATAAAAGACTATTTACAAAAAGAAAACATTGCTTTGCATCTCGTAAAACCTAATCATACAGGTAATTCCGATATCGAAAGACTTCACAATACTCTAAGCGAAACAAGTAAGAGTGGTATATTCGGCTTTGCCAAATCTTGGATACCCTTCACCAATGGTGTTGCAAAAGTACTTAATGTAATTCCTAGCAATATTTGGTTATTATGAGTATTATGTGCAAAGAGTCTTTAAAATTAAAAGTCGGAAAACGAAAAGCTTTTCGGTGGCGTCATCATCTAGAATAGTTATGCACCCAAAGGTTAGGTTGGGCAGGTGGCTGATGTCTAGGGAAGCTTCACTTGAGTTCTAAAGTGGTCCCTTTGTGAAAGATAATGATTACTAGATTATAAGTAGAAAATTCATATTTAAGCCAGCCAGTAGCTTCGAAATAAAATAGACACATATTTTACGAACATTTAATAAAGTTCGATAGACCAGATAAACCATGCAGAAAAGATGCTTCAAAATGTAGATGCCCTTACATTTGCAATAGCACATCGATTTGATGAAGTTTAAGTATTCTGGCATGCAACCCAAAAACACAGTGCCCAGTGAGGGTTGTGCACTTTAATTCGTACGAATTATCCAACTAGTAAAAGTTCTTGATTAGTTATGTAAAACTCTGAAGTTAGCGGACTGATTTAGGTCAAAGTTTTAACAATGATAAGCCTTAAAATTATAGGGTATACACTCTTAGTTTTAGATACATATGTGAAATATATAGCTTTTGAATGGATGGATATCAGCTTTGTCGGAAAAGTTATTAAGGACTTACTTATTAATCTGAAGTTAGTTAATTAATTAAAATGAACACTTCATCAATAATATTTGGGATGTATTGTTCTTTCGATCTGTCCGATGGATGTTTGGAAAGTTTTGTTCTAGTTCCTTGTGCAATTTTAATTTGATTTAATTTATCAGCATTAAATCGATTCCCGGTCGGGGTTATATGGGAGATTTCACTAAATGTGAATAGAGCCGCCCATTTTCAATATCGAACTTTTCAAGAGATCAGAAATATTTTTGTCAAATGTTGTCCCTCTAGAAAGTTTAAGTATAGCCCTGAATATCAATATTGTACAACGTCTTTATACTAAATGTCATCATCGTATCTTAGGTGAAGTTATACTGGATCAATTGTCAATCGTGAACGGATTTCTCCCAATTGCAATTAAAAAATTTAAATTTTCGTTGAAATGTGAGATACTTACGTACATATGTAGGTTTTGAACGGATATCATGTACTTAGCTGCATTTTTGTACTTCCTAGGAAGATTACCTATAATTTGATATATAAAACATTCTCAAATAATATAATAATGTTCAAAAGTCAGACACAAAATTAAGATTAATGCAGAGTGTCTGTCTGCTAAAATCAGATTTGTGGAGCTCCTGGATTTTACACAAAATTTTAGGATATTGTCCCACCCTGAATTTAATCATTGTCGATCAAAAGTGTTTTGGCGATATCTCAGTTGTTTATGGACCGATTTTGATAAAATTTTACAGAGTGCTTTGGGAAACTATTTCCTACAATCTGATATATTAACATATTATCACATGTACACCAGGAGTATCTTTTTTCTCTTGTTATTTAAAAGTGTGTTTCAATCAAAAATTTTAAAATTTTCGTCTACTTTTTGATATTTTTGCGATAATTTCGATGTTTATAAACCGATTTTAATGAAATTTAATAGCGTTCATTGCGGGAGAATTTCCTCAAATCTGATATATAATTTATGTAAGTCCATCCTCCAGGGGCTTCAGAAACTTGATTTCAACAGACAGACGGACGGACAGACAGACAGACAGACAGACAGACGGACATCGCTTAATCGATTCTCCTCCCGATTCTGAGTCGATCGGTATAATTTTTATGGGGTCTACGATCACTAATAAATTAAAAATAAAATAAATAAAAATTACAAACGGAATCACAAACTTATAATACCCTTTCACCTATTGGTGAAGGGTATAAAAATTAGAACTTTAAATATTGAACAGAAGGATTTAAACATTAAAGACAAGATTAGTAAATGTATAGAATATTATAATAACAGCTATCATTCCGTTATTAAATAAAAACCAATAAATGTTGAATCTGTCAATTGTGATAAAGTTAAAATTTACAACAATATGTTAACAAATAAAAATAATTATATTCACAAAAGAAATCAAAATAGAGAGAATTATGTTGAACAAAGAAAAAAAGGTTATATAAAAAACTATAGGGCTTTGTGACATAAAGAAGAACCAAAATTTAGAATAAATGATTTAGAAAATGTACATAGTTCTAATGTTAAAAGAAAGACGAAATATGATGGTGCCTTGAACTTTAATCAATATAATAATTAATATGAACCAAAATATTGATAATCCTGTTATTAAATATTAATTTTTAAATTATTTAATGTAATTAAATTTGTAAAAGTTTATTCATATGTATGTATATATCAAATTTTTATGTTATAATAGCTTTAATTAAATTCGGGGTTTGTGATTAATAATTTATCTATAATAGATTTTAAAAGACTCTGGAGTGTCTTAACTTAATGGGGGGATAGTTACGATATGTTTCTCATTCAATGTTAAAAATGCTATTACTTTCTTATTACTTCATTCTTATTTAATATTTCATATATTATTCAGTCTTAAGCTACCATTTATCAAATAAAGATGTTTTCTATAAACAAATTGAAGTATCAATTTTGTAACTTACATGAAATATATAGCTTTTAAATGAATGGATATCAGTTTTGGCGGAAAATTTATTGAAGATTTACTTATTAATCTGAAGTTAGTTAACTTATTAAGATGAATACTTCAACAATAATATTTGGGATCTGTTGTTCTTTCGATCTGTCCGATGAATGTGTGGAAAGTTTTGCTCTAGTTCTTTGTGCAATTATAATATGATTTAATTTGTCAGCATTAAAGTAATTCCCGGTCGGGGTTATATGGGATATAACAGTAAATGTAAACCGAGCTCGCCCATTTTCAATGCCAAACTTTTCAAGAGATCAGAAATACTTTTGTCAAATGTTGTCCCTCTAGAAAGTTTATTTTAGGCGCTATCGCCCTGAATAACGATATTGTACAACGTCTTTATACTAAATGTCATCATCGTATCTATTATAATAGATAGATAATTATAATTAATTAGCTAATTAGATAATTATAATTTGTCATTTATTAGCTGCTAAGAGATTGCCTTAGGCGAAGTTATACGGGAGCAATAGTCAAACGTGAACGGATTTCTCCCAATTGCAATTAAACAATTTAAATTTTCGTTGATATGTGAGATACATACATACATATGTAGGTTTTGAACGGATATCATGTACTTAGCTGCATTTTGTACTTGTACTGAAATTCGGAATTGATGAGTTAAATCTGTCAGAAGTCATATTTTTAATACAACTTTTTCAAACACTCAATTTGAATTTAGTGACTTAGTAGCTAATTGTAGTAGCATATTATAATATTGTCAAAATTTTTATGATGGATGTTAATACTGAGGCTAAGTTCTATTTTTAAATGTATTTTTTAATCAAAATCTATTAAGTTAAATTTTAAGCATTATTTAAAATATCCTATATATCAGAGACCGAATATTAATACTTTTAAAACAATATTTTCATATTTTAATCAATACAAAAACAATCATTGAGGTTTAAAAAATAGTAAAAATCCCTAATGATTTTTAATTGTTCAAAAAATTTTGTATCGTTTTTCAATCCGATGAAAATAAAAAATAAAAATATCGTTTGGGATATTTATCAGTTCAAAATAATTTTCATCTTTTTTCATCCGATGAAAAAAAATTTTGATAGAAAATATTCAAATTTTATTTCTGTATTTTTTATGTTAATGGATAGATTAGGCAATTCTAAAATCCTTGTGCCAAATGCCATAACAGGGGGATTTCTCACATCATTACCCCTTGGAGTAGTATATTCTGTAATGTTGTTTCTATACATGCTTAAAACATCGTAAGTGCTAAGTCGATGGGTGATGGGTCCAAAGAAGCAAGACTCGTTTGTATAGCGATCCGCTCGATCCGAGACAGACGCTCGTTTGCAGCCGCAACTAACTGTCCCTGCATTTTCGTACTTTACCAAGTACAATAATCTTAGACCCTTTGACCAAATAGGTTGGAATGGCTCTAAGATAACTCCCTCTTATATTAGACCTGACTTAGAATCCTACACGGGTTGTTTACCGCATCTAAAACTATTTTGCTCAGTTTTCCAAGATGTACCACGAGGAGGTTAGAGTGGGAATTGGATACAGTTCTTACCTGGTAACTGGAGACGCTAGGCAACTGCTGCATTCTCCCATGCCCTATGCCATGACAGAAGAAGAAGATTTGTCCTGGTATAAAAAGTCTTTAGAACGTTTAAATAACAATAAATTCAATTATTGTTGCAAATTTTACGTTGAAATGGTTTTTCGAATCAAAGAAACCACCAATAGTTCCATTAGGATTATTAGGTTTAACTTCGATGTCCTAAAACATTCCAATTAATTGGAAACATATTCATACATTCATTGTTGAAAATTTTAAAATTTCAAAAATATTTTATTTTTTCAAAGTCAAAACAGAAGTTCAAAAATAAAACAATCAATAAAATATTTTTCTGTTCGGATATTTATCGTTAAAGATATTTAAAATTTTCATCATGAGGGATATTTATATTTCAAATATAAATCCCTCATTTTTATTCATCGATCGAAATGAAAATAAATTTTAATCGGCAATGATATTTATACTTGATTGATTTAAAAATTAAAACAATATTCGGTCTCTGCTATATATTTTAGCTTATTTTTTTAAATTTCAGAATATGAAGACATTCACCTCTATCCGGGTTAGTTTTTTAATATTACGAAAAATTATCTTTTTTATTAGTAAAAATATACATATTGTTTAGCACACTTCAGTACAACATATTTTTTAATTTTTTTCAGAACACTATATTTTTTATGGGTAGCCTCTTTTAAAAAGCGGTTAAAATACACGAAGAACGAAAAAAAACTCGCGTGTATATGACTAAAACTCATCACAAGACTCCGGTGAAAGTTATTAAGTTAGGCAACTATTTTTACTTTGACTTATAAATATTTCCCCATTAATTAATAAGGACTTCAGTATACGCATGTATTTAAGTATTTTAAATATATTTATCTAATTTGAACAAAATAACCCACGCACAATTTACCCAAAACTGTCAATAATAACTCAACATGACTACCACTATGAGTAATCGTCTTTGCATAACGTAGAATAATTTTGTCCACCTAGCATGTTCTACGCGACACACTGTGCGACGCACAGTACTTTGTTTTATAGACTAAAATGTCGCGTATATCAGTGAAACCCATAGTTTTATGTTCACTACAAAATTGTATATACGGTAGAAAAACTCAATTCAATGTAACTATATTTATCGGCGGTAGATGTCGCCAAATTAAGAAAATATTTTCAAACTTTATTTATTTCTATTTATTTTTTGGAAATTTATGAATAATTCTATAAAAATTTGCGAGTCCAAGATGTCGTATATGGTTATAATTTTGGTATATTCAACTTTTCTCTAATCTCTCGTTCAGTTAAATGACTATCAGATTCGATTAAACCCTTGGTATCGTCATCATCAACTTCACTTGGCCGACCTTAACGTTATTTATCTTTTAGTGTAAAATCTCCCTAACGAAATTTGATAAAACAACTTCGACACTCTGTTTCTTTTAAGGCTTTTTTTCCGGTCAGGACGAATGCTTTCTCAACTGTGGACACTAACCTCCTCTTGGTATAACCCGGGGAGCTGTGATAAAATCCGTTAATGTATTGAACCGCAAGTTCTCACATAAGAACTATAAAAATATGGGTTAGAAAGTCGGGCTAGAAATCCACTCCTGGAAGAAATGATTACCATAAAAAAGCTAAAATTATAATAAAAACGGACCCCCGGAGGAAAATTTTTCAAAGCTTAGCCTAGGAAATTGGGGAATATTCTAAAATAAAGGCCATTTAAGTAAGTAAGTGTATTCTATAAGTACATCTATACGAACGGTGTCATCCTCCAATTGTATGTGTACAGTTTCTAAAATGTTTTTCTCTATTGTTATTTAATATTTAAGTAGCTGGTTGACCGAGCCTTGCTCGGAGCATGATGAGCATTTTGAGGGAAATTTTAAAGTTTTCATATTTTTAATTTATAAAGTATTAAAATAAATTTAGAGGGAAGACATTATACAAATATTCAGTAAATTTTATAGTTTACATACTTTGCATAGTTTACAGTTTAACTCATTTGGAATAATAATAAATAAATTTTAGAAAGTTAATGGATGAATCATGTAGGGAACTTTCCACTGATCATAAATCCGAAATTTTCACTGATCATAAATTTTATATGGGTCAAAGATTGTGGCTGGCAGAGATGCTCAAAATCGACAACTTTTTGCAAATCGGGAAAAAAGGTGATTTTTAAAAAATATCTGAAATTTAGAATTCAATTGTAAAAAATATTGCGAATGGCTCATAACTTTTTTAGTATTATATTAAAGGTACATCTATGTTGTATTAAAATAAATGAAAAAAATTCGCTCAGCTACCCTACTTTTCAGGTAGTGGCAATTTTTCAGACTCCCTATATTTAGGACATTTTTGCACATAAAATGGAGGATATCTAAAAATGGCCAAAAATGGCCTCCTCAATATTTTCTGAGCATATTTACCAGACAGTGCACTAACTAGTTTTCTAAAATGATTCACGACCATCCTGCGCTTTTCGAGAAAATTAAAGAAAAGTGTTACAATATCAAAGTAAAAATCCAAAATAATATGATTGAAAGTTAATTCTTTTATACACATATATATGAACAAAACATTCGACCGATTTTCATGAAATTTAGAATATAGATAAACACTTAGCATGCGTGGGCAATTATTTTTTTCAAAAAGTGGACTAGGACTAAGTCCAATAAGTATACACAAGTAATTTTTACAAAAAAAAAAGTACTACGTGCCTAAAAATTACCAAAACACAATAATTTAAATTAAATTAAAAACAAGTAAGAGTGGTATATTCGGCTTTGCCAAATCTTGGATACCCTTCACCAATGGTGTTCCAAAAGTAAAGTACAAAATCGTAAGAATATATTGATAATTATATAGTTTCTGATTACTGACTTAGTAGAGCCCCACACAAATGCTTCATGTGTATATTAATTTTCTTTTGTTCATACTAAACGTAATTCCTAGCAATATATGGTTATACTAGTATTATATGCAAAGAATCTTTAAAATTAAGAGTCGGAAAACGAAAAGCTTTTTGGTGGCGTCATCATCTAAAATAGTTATGGACCCAAATGTTAGGTTGGGCAGGTGGCTGATGTCGAAAGCAGCGTCACTTCGATTCTAAAGTGATATGTGTCTATTTTACGAACATTTGATAAAGTTTGATAGACCAGATAAACCATGCAGAAAGCATGCTTCAAAATGTAGATGCCCTTAGATTTGCAAGAGCACATCGATTTGATGAAGCTTAAGTATTCTGGCATGCAACCCAAAAACACAGTGCCCAGTGAGGGCTGTGTACTTTAATTCATACGAATTGTCCAACTATTAAAAGTTCATGATTAGTTATGTAAAACTCTGAACTGATTTAGGTCAAAGCTTTAACAATGATTGTCAATGTATACAAGCCTTAGAATTATAAGGTATACACTCATAGTTTTAGATACATACGTGAAATATATAGCTTTTAAATGAATGGATATCAGTTTTGGCGGAAAATTTATTGAAGATTTACTTATTAATCTGAAGTTAGTTAACTTATTAAGATGAATACTTCAACAATAATATTTGGGATCTATTGTTCTTTCGATCTGTCCGATGGATGTGTGGAAAGTTTTGCTCTAGTTCTTTGTACAATTATAATATGATTTAATTTATCAGCTTTAAAGTAATTCCCGGTCGGGGTTATATGGGAGATAGCAGTAAATGTGAACCGAGCTCGCCCATTTTCAATGCCGAACTTTTCAAGAGATCAGAAATACTTTTATCAAATGTTGTCCCTCTAGAAAGTTTATTTTAGGCGCTATCGCCCTGAATAACGATATTGTACAACGTCTTTATACTAAATGTCATCATCGTATCTATTATAATAGATAGATAATTATAATTAATTAGCTAATTAGATAATTATAATTTGTCATTTATTAGCTACTAAGAGATTGCCTTAGGCGAAGTTATATGGGAGCAATAGTCAAACGTGAACGGATTTCTCCCAATTGCAATTAAACAATTTAAATTTTCGTTGATATGTGAGATACATACATACATATGTAGGTTTTGAACGGATATTATGTACTTAGCTGCATTTTTGTACTTCCTAGGAAGATTACCTATAATTTGATATATAATAAATACTCAAATGTTATCATAAATTTCAAAAGTCAGACATAAAATTAAGATAAATGAAGTGTGTCTGTCTGCTAAAATCAGATTTGTGGAGCTCCTGGAAGGTATACCCATATGCATTTTACACAAAATTTTAGGATATCGTCCCACCCTGATCTCCAAAAACTCCAAAATCTTGACTACAACAGAAACAAGTAAGAGTGGTATATTCGGCTTTGCCGAATCTTGGATACCCTTCACCAATGGTGTTCCAAAAGTAAAGTACAAAATCGTAAGAATATATTGATAATTATATAGTTTCTGATTACTGACTTAGTTGAGCCCCACACAAATGCTTCATATGTATATTAATTTTCTTTTGTTTATACTAAATGTAATTCCTAGCAATATATGGTTATACTAGTATTATATACAAAGAATCTTTAAAATGAAGAGTCGGAAAACGAAAAGCTTTTTGGTGGCTTCATCATCTAAAATAGTTATGGACCCAAATGTTAGGTTGGTCAGGTGGCTGATGTCGAAGGCAGCGTCACTTCGATTCTAAAGTGATATGTGTCTATTTTACGAACATTTGATTAAGTTCGACAGACCAGATAAACCATGCAGAAAGGATGTTTCAAAATGTAGATGCCCTTAGATTTGCAAGAGCACATCGATTTGATGAAGATTAAGTATTCTGGCATGCAACCCAAAAACACAGTGACCAGTGAGGGTTGTGTACTTTAATTCATACGAATTGTCCAACTATTAAAAGTTCATGATTAGTTATGTAAAACTCTGAACTGATTTAGGTCAAAGCTTTAACAATGATTGTCAATGTATACAAGCCTTAGAATTAAGAGGTATACACTCATAGTTTTAGATACATACGAGTTACGATATATTTCTCATTCAATGTTAAAAATGCTATTACTTTCTTATTACTTCATTCTTATTTAATATTTCATATATTATTCAGTCTTAAGCTATCATTTATCAAATAAAGATGTTTTCTATAAACAAATTGAAGTATCAATTTTGTAACTGGTGCAGTCGCTAACGAACCAATTTAAAAAAAAAAACTAAAGTAAAACAAAACAATTAAGAAAATTATTAAAATAAAAAAAAAGAATTAATAAAACTTTTTTTAATTTAATTAAAAAAAAAAATAAATAAAGTTTTGATTAAAATCTCTTTAAAAGTAAGAACATTGTCTTAAATCTAAAGATTAAATAAATAATTAAAAAAACGCTTTTGAGTGAAAATTTAAATTTTTAAAAAAACATCAAGAATTCAAAATCTATATTAAACAAAGAAACTGTGACTAAAAACTTAAAAACAAAGATTGTTTTTTTAAACTAAATTTAAAATAAAACTTATTTTTAAGATATTGAAATACAGTAATTCAATTAATATCAAGGAATTATAAAATAAAGTTGTATATTAAAACGATTTTTGAATAAAATTTTGACAAAAGTACAGTTTTAAACTGAAATCAAAAAATTGTTTTGAAAAATTTTGAAAAATTAAATAAATCAAAAGAGTACATAAAATTACAAACTGTAAAACTTTTCAAGGTCAAGGTTAACTTATTTTAGAAACAATAAGAAAATAAAGTAAAAGAAAACAATAATTACAAGTTATTACAACAAAAACAAGATTGAAAACGCAAAAACTAAAATATTTGCGTACAAAAACAAATCATATTCAAATATATTTTTATACCCTTCACCAATAGGTGAAAGGGTATTATAAGTTTGTCATTCAGTTTGTAATTTTTTCATTATTCGTCTTAGACCCCATAAAAATTATACCGATCGACTCAGAATCGCCAGGAGAGTCGATTTAGCCATGTCCGTTTGTCTGTCTGTCTGTTGAAATCAAGTTTGTGCAGCTCCTGGAGGCTGTAGCGAGATAAATTGTATATCAGATTCTAGGAAATTGACCTACGCAGTACGCTATTAAATTTCATCAAAATCGGTCCATAAACACCGGAGATATCGGCAAAATACTAAAATTCGATGGGTACAAATTGACGAATTTTAAAAATTTTTTTTAAAATTTACATATTTTTTATAAAAAAATTTTAAAATTCTCATCGAATTTTGAATTTTGTCGATACCTCTGGTGTTTATGGACCGATTTTGATGAAATTTGATAGCGTGCTGCGTTGAAGTATTTTCTAAAATCTGACATATAATTTGAAATTTTTTTTTTTTTTAAATGCTGTTTTTTTAAAAAAAATTTTTAAAATTGCCAATTTGCGTACATCGATATAGTTTGCTTTAGCGATATCTGAGTTGTTGATATACCGATTACGATGAAATTCAACAGTGCTCTGCGTTGAATGATTTCCTAAAATTTGATATACAATTCAGAAAACTTTCTTCAAAAAAAAAAATGATTTTTTTTACAAAAAAAATGTATTTTTTTTACAAAAAAGTATATTTTTTTTTTTTTTAATATTTTAAATTCGGCAATTAGCGGGACATCGAATTTGGAGTTTTGGCTATATCTCAGATTGTTATATACCGATTTTGATGATATTTAATATCGTTTTGCTTTAGTGGATTTCCTAAGATCTGACATCTTATTCATGTCAGTATACTATCCGCAAATTGAGGAATTTTAAACAAATTGAAGAATTTTATACAAATTAAACAAATATGATTTAAAAGGAAATATAAAATTTTAATTCGGCATCGAATTTCGAGTTTTGGCTATATCTCAGGTGTTAATAGAAATGTAAATATATTGAAATTTGATAATAAACTTCATATTAATATCCAATATTTAACTTATGTCGGTATGCCATCCAGGAGCTACACAAACCTGATTTCAGTAGACGGAAATACGATGTACATATGTCTAAAAATAGTGGTATGACTTTTGAACATAGTGATTGCTCATTACACTAGGTCACAAATAACAAACTTTTGTCTGTTATTTGTTTCTAGCATACTTTTTCTCATGGATTTGGACCTACTGAACACGAAAATGAGTTTTAAAAATTTTTCTGTCGATTGGTTTGCGAGATACAAATTTTTTAATTTTTTTTTTTAATTTTTGGAGGTACACTTACTATTTTGAGCATATCTTTAGTCTTCTTTGACCTATTTTATCCTACTACTACTTAAAGACCATTGAGCCGTCTACAACTTATTCTCAGAAAATTTTCAAATCTGGTTAGTAGTTTTGATTTTGGCGGCTTAAAAAGGTTAAAAAACTGGGTTTTTTTAGTAAAAATGTGGCTGAAAAATTCATATAAAATATAAAACGCGATGTTAACAGCGATTTTAATTTTTTTACGTCTAGCTGACACTTTTCCAAAGAAAATAAGCCCTTACTTAACAAAATCTGATGACAAATGGCCGACTTATTATTTTTTTGGTAAACGACCGAAATTCCGCTATTTCACGATTTTTTGATTTTCATTATTTGCACAGCTTACCTACCCAACGCAAACGAATAAATACATTTGAACTTAATTTAAAATAAACAAATTAGTCTTCGTATATTATTTTTTAATTTATTTACAGCACTACATGCTCAATGTATCGCACAATTAGCTAAACTAACGAAATTAAACTAACTAATTAAATTAAGCAAATCAACGCACAAAAAAAAATGAGTAAAAACAAAGATATAAGTGTACATTTTATGCCATGTGGAAAAACTGCTGACTTCTTCTTTGTTTTTTGTATTCGCTGCAATAAGTGTACATTTTATGCCATGTGGAAAAACTGCTGACTTCTTCTTTGTTTTTTGTATTCGCTGCAATCGGTCTCACGTATTAGGGTCCAAATATAGTCACCCATCATAGCCGTGTCATAGATGCCCTGATAGCGTCGTTCCATAGCCTTCAATTCCTGATGAAAGCGCTCGCCGTGTTCGTCGCTCACGTCTCCTAAATTCTCAGGGAAAAAATCCAAATGAGAATGCAGAAAGTGTATTTTAAGTGACATGTGCACTCCCATGGCTTCATAGTTCTTTACCAGATCCTCAACTATGTCCTTATAATTCGGGCTTTTGTTGTTTCCTAAAAAGTTTTCCACAACAAGCCTGAAGGAATTCCATGCTGCGGCTTCGATGGGTGATAACAGCTTTGGGAATTTTTCATCTTTCAAATTTTTTTTTATCTCGGGTCCTGCGAAGACTCCTTTTTTTAATTTTTGTCAGCGAAAGGTAAGGGAAAATTGACCGTAAATAGGCAAAAGCTTCACCTTCTTTGTCTAATTTTTTGGCAAAATTTTTAATCAAACCCAATTTTATGTGCAGCGGCGGAAGTATTATATTTTCACGGTTCTCTATTAGTGGTTTGCGCTGAACATTCGCTTCTCCAACTACAGGTTTCGTTCGTACCGTACATTTTATATAATGCTGATCATCAGCGTGGCTATTCCAAAGGCACAGAAAACAGCAATGTCGCGTATAGCCTCCTTGGAGTCCACACAGAATGGCCACAACTTTAAGGTCGGCGCATATTTTCCAATTGTATTTCCTATACTCTATGCATTTCAGCAAAATGTCCACAGTTTCATAGTTCTCCTTTGAATGAACCGCATGAGCAATAGGAACAGATGGCTTTTCATTCCCATTATGTAAGAGAACTGCCTTCAAGCTCTCTTTGTTGCTGTCAATAAACAACCTCCATTCGTTGGGGTTGTGAATTTGGTGAAGCTCTTGGAACAAGCCTGAAATGTCCCTGCAAAAACATATTTGGTCTTTCTTTGTATAAAATTTTGCATACTCCTTGTGACGGTTTCTGTACGCTGTTACTTTCACTTCTGAAGCCGCAAATCCACACTGTGTCATCCGAGACGCAAAAAGTTCGGATTTCTCCTTAGTGAGACCAAAATCGCGCACCCAATCGTTTAGTTCGGCCTGTGACAGTAATTTTCGCTTTGCACCCGGCTGAAATTCGCTTGCATTTGACTCGGACTCTTCTTCTGACGATTCTGCTTTTTGAAGAGATGCACCAGGGCACACTGGATATGGCACATCATGCGAATGTGGTACTGGAAGCGCAAACGATCCCACTTGAGCGTAGTTCCATTTAAAAAATCTTCCTACCCCACTGTTTGTGGTGAGGCAAAAATAACAGTCTGTGGAATGGCATAGCGGCTTTTTCCACATCATTGGTGTATCGAATTTCATATGGCGGCTAAAATTAAAATAAATTACTATATTCGCTATGTATAATGTGTTTAAATAAAAATTCTTACCTTCCGCCAGCTGCCCAGTTGGTTAAGATTATATAGCAAAGATCACACAGCGACTTAGGTGTCCATGGTTCTGTGATATTTGGTGAAATACCAAAATAATTCAAATAGTGCAATTGTACTGCTGGAGTAAACTTGTGTGCGTGATTTTTTTTTATAAACTGGCCACAAACATTGCAGAAATTGTCTGGATCGTTCAAACACTCGAACACACGTAGTCTTTTACTCATTGTCTTCCTTGCGTTTTCTAAATATTAACTTCTTTACACTTTCACAGACAGTTTTGAAATGCAATTGATAACCGTGTCTCCTTATGTTTAAATATGTATGAGCATGTAGTGCTGTAAATAAATTAAAAAAGACTAATTTGTTTATTTTAAATTAAGTTCAAATGTATTTATTCGTTTGCGTTGGGTAGGTAAGCTGTGCAAATATTGAAAATCAAAAAATCGTGAAATAGCGGAATTTCGGTCGTTTACCAAAAAAATAATAAGTCGGCCATTTGTCATCAGATTTTGTTAAGTAAGGGCTTATTTTCTTTGGAAAAGTGTCAGCTAGACGTAAAAAAATTAAAATCGCTGTTAACATCGCGTTTTATATTTTATATGAATTTTTATATGAATTTTTAGCCACATTTTTACTAAAAAAACCCAGTTTTTTAACCTTTTTAAGCCGCCAACATCAAAACTACTAACCCGATTTGAAAATTTGAGAATAAGTTGTAGACGGCTCAATTGTCTTTAATTTGAGTAGTAGTAGGATAAAATAGGTCAAAGAAGACTAAAGATATGCTCAAAATAGTAAATGTACCTCCAAAAATTAAAAAAAAAAAATTAAAAAATTTGTATCTCGCAAACCAATCGACAGAAAAATTTTTAAAATTCATTTTCGTGTTCAGCAGGTCCAAATCCATGAGAAAAAGTATGGTAGAAACAAATAACAAAATGGCTGTTGCCTAGTGTTATTTGCGACATATAATAAGTATATTTATATTAAATTGTAGGTAATCTTTTTATGAATTATGCAAAAGACAACTCATTACAATGGTATACGTTCAAAACCATACATATACATATGTATAAAAATCTAACTGAACCTATAGGTTAATATATTAATTATATATAATTGTATATATTGGTACTAATTCTGCCTACTAAATTCACAGACATTCAAGATTAACCATGTGCTTTTCCTATAAGAAAAAGATATACACGTATTTTAAAATGTTGTGATATTTGTTAGTTACCAGATATAAAGTCAAGACACCGAAATCAGGATACAAAATTTTGAACAATATAGAACTTTTGCGTTTAACTTTTAAATGTATTTTAGGTCCAATTTATGTAAGTTTAACATATCAAAATATAGGTAATATTTCCGTCATTAACACAAAAAACAACTTAATAAAATTGAAAAAAATAATTTTGAAAATATCCCTTCAAAATCTATATACAATATCAATCAATTAAAGAGTCTAAGTATACCCTAAGAACAAAAGGCTTGCCAAATTGAAAAAAACAATACTTTCCAAATATTATTTCTGAAGTATTTATCTAACTTTATAACAATCTAAAGCATATAACATAAACTACCTCTTGTTTCAAGATATGTTCAAGTTTCGCATAGACATTATTTTAGCACTTGTTTTTCATGGATTTGTTACTCTATCTTTATGATGTGTTTAAAAATAATGTATATCATGTTGTTGGTCATTAGTACATGTATCAGTTCGCAAGCGTTTAAGCTTTTGAATGAATCTGTATTTGTTGGCGGTCTAGGAATCTAACAAATTTCAAATATGTAAAGAACTAATGCTGTAGTTGCTCTACTATAAGCTACTCATAAAATGAATTTGTACATTATTTTTTTGCATGCATCACTTTTGTGAATTGTTTACCTTTTGCCTAAACTTATGGGAATTAAGATTCTTTAATAGGTATAGTATAATTTCTTTTTAGTTAAAAACTCCGTACTAATTATTCGCTGGTGTTCCTTGTAAATGAGTTTTAAGTCACAAGATATCAGCATCTACAATATCTGCAGAAAATGATATTCAAAAGTAAATGGCTTTCTGGTATGGTTTAGATAAAAATCCATTATCACTTTAGTCTATTCTTTCACAAGTCCATAATTTCTATTAATGTTTACGGTCATTATAAACTTTGCAGTATTTTTTTAATGAGTTCCACAAAAAGTCTTTCTGTTTCGAAACATTTCATCAGTAATACCATGCTTAATATCAAAACATTTCCATTAATATTTTGTAGTCAAAATTTGTCCTAATCGCAATACTTTTTATTACTCATTGCTCAAACATAAATGAATTGATTTAATCAGTACATTAATTACTAAAAATTAACTGCCGGAAATTTTTTAGTTAATTTGTATATGTTCTATTTTCCCTAAAGCGATAGAATTAAATGTTAAGAAAAGGGTGGTATTTTCTTTGTCTCATAATTTCTGCTAATTCATATTAGTTAAGATTACGTCATTTTGCCCAGTTAGATTAATTTACTATAAATATCCATTTATCACATACAGAGATAAATGTAGAGTTTTCCTACCGAAACCAACTGCTTTTCAAATAGTTTTAATCTAGAATCTAAAGAAATTAACACTATTTTACCCATCATGGATACTTAGTCAATGAAGATGATAGTTCTAAAAATTTCGCTAAAAATAATTTACAGAATATTGATTTATTGGCATCGAACATAGAGTTGTTGGCACACTAAATAAAACTTTAATTAAATATGCATTAATGCCAAGTATTGGTGGATTTTTTTTACATATTAATTATTATAGTTTAGTTTTAATATACAGAAGTTTATTTTTACATCCACTTCACCGCTTGAAATTACAAAGGGTAATGTTATCCAGTACGTCTCAAAACCAATGGTGAAAATATTGTTGCTGTTTAATTAAATGACATTTTTACCTCTTTTTCACCAATAGGTGAAAGGGTATTATAAGTTTGTGATTCCGTTTGTAATTTTTTTATTAGTGAACGTAGACCCCATAAAAATTATACCGATCGACTCAGAATCAGGAGGAGAATCGATTAAGCGATGTCCGTCTGTCTGTCTGTCTGTCTGTCTGTCTGTCTGTCTGTCTGTCCGTCCGTCTGTCTGTTGAAATCAAGTTTCTGAAGCCCCTGGAGGATGGATCTACATAAATTATATACCAGATTTTAGGAAATTCTCCCGCAATGAACGCTATTAAATTTCATTAAAATCGGTTTATAAACACCGAAAATATCGAAAAAATACCAAAAATTAGACGAAAATTTAAAAAATGTTGATTAAAACACACTTTTAAATAATAAGAGAAAAAAGATACTCCTGGTGTACATGTGATAATATATTATATATCAGATTGTAGGAAATGGTTCTCCAAAACACTCTGTAAAATTTTAATCGGAATTTAAATCGGTCTATAAACAACTGAGATACAACCAAAACACTAAATTTGATGTATCGCAAATTGCCCAAAGTACGCGTTAGAGAATGTTTGTTGAAAAAATGAAATGCAGAAATAGGAAAACCCATTCTCCTGGAGCACGTACATACATAAATTTTATATCAGATTTTAGGAAATTCTCCCGCCAAGCACATTATAAAATTTTATCAAAAGCGGTCTATAAACAACTGAGATATCGCCAAAACACTACATGTGATGTACAGCAAATTGCCCAAAGTACGTGTCTAAGAAATTTTGTTGACATTTTGTAAGTATTGTTTCAGCGATATCTCAGGTGTTTATGGACCGATTGTGATGAAATTTGACAGCGTTCTTTGTGGGAGGATTTCCTAAAATCTGATATAAACTCCACAAATCTGATTATGAATACCATTCAAGTTGTACCGATCGTCTCAGAATCGGCAGGAGAATCGATTTCGCGACGTCCGTCCGTCTGTTTGTCCGTCCGTCCGTCTACCTGTCTGTCCTTTTTATAAGTTTGTGATTCCGTTTGTAATTTTTTTATTAGTGATCGTAGACCCCATAAAAATTATACCGATCGACTCAGAATCGATTAAGCGATGTCCGTCTGTCTGTCTGTCCGTCTGTCTGTCTGTCTGTTGAAATCACGTTTCTGAAGCCCCTGGAGGATGGACTTACATAAATTATATATCAGATTTTAGGAAATTCTCCCGCAATGAACGCTATTAAATTTCATTAAAATCGGTTTATAAACACCGAAAATATCGAAAAAATACCAAAAATTAGACGAAAATTTGAAAATTTTTGATTGAAACACACTTTTAAATAACAAGAGAAAAGAGATACTCATGGTGTACGTGTGATAATATGTTATATATCAGATTGTAGAAAATATTTTCCCAAAGCACTCTGTAAAATTTTATCAAAATCGGTCCATAAACAACTGAGATATCGCCAAAACACTGAATTTGATGTATCGCAAATTGCCCAAAGTACACATTAGAGAATGTTTGTTGAAAAAATTAAATGCAGAAATAGGAAAAACTATCCTCCTTTAGTGTGGACCTATATAAATTTTATATCAGATTTTAGGAAATTCCCCCACCAAGCACGTTATTAAATTTTATCAAAAGCGGTCCATAAACAATTGAGATATCGCCATAACACTACATTTGATGTACAGCAAATTGCCCAAAGTACGTGTCTAAGAAATTTTGTTTACATTTTGTAAGTATTGTTTCAGCGATATCTCAGGTGTTTATGGACCGATTGTGATGAAATTTGACATCGTTCTTTATGGGAGGATTCTAAAATCTGATATATATACTCCACAAATCTGATTATGAATACCATTCAAATTGTACCGATCAACTCAGAATCGGCACAAGAATCGATTTCGCAACCTCCGTCCGTCTGTTTGTTTGCCCGTCCGTCCGTCTGTTTGTTTGTCCGTCCGTCTACCTGTCTGTCCTTTTTTCTGTTGTAGTCAAGTTTTTGGAGCTCCTGTTTTGTCGATATCTCAGATGTTTATTTTGATGAAGTTTAATAGCGTCCATCGCAGGGGATTATCTAAATCCTGATGCATTCTGTTATTTGTGGTAGATATAATTTAGCGTTAAAGCGATGGTGTTTTGATCGAAAATGTTGAAATTCAGGGTGGGACCATTCAGGAGCTCCACAAATCTGGTTTTAGCAGACAGACACACTGCATTTATCTTAATTTTGTGTCTGACTTTTGAACATTATGATAACATTTGAGAATGTATTATATATCAAATTATAGGTAATCATCCTAGGAAGTACAAAAATGCAGCTATTTACATGATATCCGTTTAAAACCTACATATGTATGTAAGTATCTCACATATCAACAAAATTTTAAATTTTTTAATTGCAATTGGGAGAAATCCGTTTACGTTTGACAATTGATCCCGTATAACTTCGCCTAAGGCAATCTCTTAGTAGCTAATAAATGACAAATTATAATAGATACGATGATGACATTTAGTATAAAGACGTTGTACAATATTGATATTCAGGACAATAGCGCCTAAAATAAACTTTCTAGAGAGACAACATTTGACAAAAGTATTTCTGATCTCTTGAAAAGTTCGATATTGAAAATGGGCGAGCTCTATTCACATTTAGTGAAATCTCCCATATAAACCCGACCGGGAATCGATTTAATGCTGATAAATTAAATCACATTAAAATTGCACAAAGAACTAGAGCAAAACTTTCCAAACATCCATCGGACAGATCGAAAGAACTATACATCCCAAATATTATTGATGAAGTGTTCATTTTAATTAATTAACTAACTTCAAATTAATAAGTAAACTTTTCCGACAAAGCTGATAACCATCCATTCAAAAGCTATATATTTCACGTATGTATCTAAAACTAAGAGTGTATACCCTATAATTTTAAGGCTTGTATACATTGACAATCATTGTTAAAGCTTTGACCTAAATCAGTCCGCTAACTTCAGAGTTTTACATAACTAATCAAGAACTTTTACTAGTTGGATAATTCGTACGAATTAAAGTGCACAACCCTCACTGGGCACAGCGTTTTTGGGTTGCATGTCAGAATACTTAAACTTTATCAAATCGATGTGCTATTGCAAATGTAAGGGCATCTACATTTTGAAGCATCTTTTCTGCATGGTTTATCTGGTCTATCGAACTTTATTAAATGTTCGTAAAATATGTGTCTATTTTATTTCGAAGCTACTGGCTGGCTTAAATATGCATTCTCTACTTGTAGTCTAGTAATCATTATCTTTCACAAAGGGACCACTTTAGAACCCAAGTGAAGCTTCCCTAGACATCAGCCATCTGCCCAACCTAACCTTTGGGTGCATAACTATTCTACATGATGACGCCACCGAAAAGGTTTTCGTTTTCCGACTCTTAATTTTAAAGACTCTTTGCATATAATACTAGTATTACCAAAGATTGCTACGAATTACATTAAGTACTTTTGGAACACCATTGGTGAAGGGTATCCAAGATTCGGCAAAGCCGAATATACCACTCTTACTTGTTTCTGTTGTAGTCAAGTTTTTGGGGTTTTTGGAGCTCAGGGTGGGACGATATCCTAAAATTGTGTGTAAAATGCATATGGGTATACCTTCCAGGAGCTCCACAAATCTGATTTTAGCAGACAGGCACACTGCATTTATCTTAATTTTATGTCTGACTTTTGAACATTATGATAACATTTGAGAATGTATTATATATCAAATTATAGGTAATCTTCCTAGGAAGTACAAAAATGCAGCTAAATACATGATATCCGTTCAAAACCTACATATGTATGTATGTATCTCACATATCAACGAAAATTAAAATTGTTTAATTGCATTTGGGAGAAATCCGTTCACGTTTGACTATTGCTCCCGTATAACTTCGCCTAAGGCAATCTCTTAGTAGCCAATAAATGACAAATTATAATTATCTAATTAGCTAATAAATTATAATTATATATCTATTATAATAGATACGATGATGGCATTAGGTATAAAGACGTTGTACAATATCGTTATTCAGAGCGATAGCGCCTAAACTAAACTTTCTAGAGGGACAACATTTGACAAAAGTATTTCTCTTGAAAAGTTCGGCGTTGAAAATGGGCGAGCACGGTTCACATTTACTCTTATCTCCCATATAACCCCGACCAGGAATTACTTTAATGCTGATACATTAAATCATATTATAATTGCACAAAGAACTAGAGCAAAACTTTCCACACATCCATCGGACAGATCGAAAGAACAATAGATCCCAAATATTATTGTTGAAGTATTCATCTTAATAAGTTAACTAACTTCAGATTAATAAGTAAATCTTCAATAAATTTTCCGCCAAAGCTGATATCCATTCATTTAAAAGCTACATATTTCACGTATGTATCTAAAACTATGAGTGTATACCTTATAATTATAAGGCTTGTATACATTGACAATCATTGTTAAAGCTTTGACCTAAATCAGTTCAGAGTTTTACATAACTAATCATGAACTTTTAATAGTTGGACAATTCGTATGAATTAAAGTACACAACCCTCACTGGGCACTGTGTTTTTGGGTTGCATGCCAGAATACTTAATCTTCATCAAATCGATGTGCTCTTGCAAATCTAAGGGCATCTACATTTTGAAGCATCTTTTCTGCATGGTTTATCTGGTCTATCGAACTTTATCAAATGTTCGTAAAATAGACACATATCACTTTAGAATCGAAGTAACGCTGCCTTCGACATCAGCCACCTGCCCAACCTAACGTTTGGGTCCATAACTATTTTAGATGATGACGCCACCAAAAAGCTTTTCGTTTTCCGACTCTTAATTTTAAAGATTCTTTGCATATAATAGTAGTATAACCATATATAGCTAGGAATTACATTTAGTATGAACAAAAGAAAATTAATATACATATGAAGCATTTGTGTGGGGCTCAACTTAGTCAGTAATCAGAAACTATGTAATTATCAATATATTCTTACGATTTTGTACTTTACTTTTGGAACACTATTGGTGAAGGGTATCCAAGATTCGGCAAAGCCGAATATACCACTTTTACTTGTTTGATGTTTAAAAGATGAAATCTTATTATTTCATCAATGCCATTGTCGTATTATTTACTTGATATACATCGCTTATTTTTTTTCCAATATAAATATTTGTTTTGATCTACTGAAGGAGTTTGCAAATGCTCTAAATTTATCGTCAAGTTTACACATGTCACCAAAATGCCCTCCACATTGTTATTATTTTATATTATTTTTCTTGAATTCTATAATTTTCAATTGTGTTTTTTGCAGCATTCACTTTAATTTCCTGTTATTGTTTATAAAGCATTTTCTTGTCTCATCGGGCTCGAATGCTCCAGTTTCGACATTTCAGCTCTAAATCTTGGATATCTAATAATAATTTTGTTGTCTTCTAATTTAAATAACTAGTAGCTGCAATGGTCCTCCTATTCATTCCGATGAGCGTTTCTTTGGTTTCGACGTGTGGTTTTTAATTCAATCCATAAAACGCTTAAAAATAAACTAAAGATAAGCATAATATTCTTAGGAATTTCTTTCGATAAATATTTGTGATATCTTTTAGTAGAAGTTAGATCTAAAGTTTTGTTACAAAAATACTTTTCTGGTACCATAGTATTTAAATATTCTTATAATAATATAGAAATATATCTTTCAGAATGTTGTAATTCTCAAGTATTTACATTACTACATTATGATAAATGTATTCCGAGTATATCATATGAAGCTTCTTCTGCTTAAGAATTAATTTAATTTGATTTTTATTATTATAACAAAATGCCTTTTTCAGACTCATCTTGATGCTCTTTTGTTAGATTTAATTAATTTTACGATTAATGATACATTATATCAATCTAAAACTATTTGTGGGTACACTGTACACATTCAGTCTTTGCATCGAAAGTATAATTTCTTAAATACTTATATCTTCAAAAGATATCTTTAAAAAACTCTAGGTTTTTGTTAATGAAGCTAAATGCCTCTTGCATTAAGTTAACTTCTTCAACCTGTAAAAAATTACAAAAGATGATAATTGGCAATCCATTTTATCTGTTTTTTTATGCTTCTTCAACGTTTTTTTTTCTTTTTTCCGAAAGAGAAAATAGTTTTTTTAGTATACAGTAATTAAGGTCTAAAATACCAGTCCTACATATCTTTTGTGAAATAATCCAATTTGAAATGAGACAATTTCCTACCATTATTGAAGAATCTGATTTTATTTATTGATCAATAAAATTTTCGTCCCTTAAAAATGTTTTCTAAACATTTGTCTTAATTGTTCTAGCATTCTGTAACTAATATGAATATGCCGTGATCTTTTTCTTGAAATTTTCTCTTATAAAATTTAAAACCTTGCGATTACCAAACATTTTTTAAATAACAGAAACGAGTTATTGGATATTAGTTCTTTTCTTTTTCTTTAGTTATAATTCAGCTTTTAATTACTTTCATTAGAATAACTCAAGCTGAAATGTAAGAAATAATGTTGTTATTGTAATTGCCGAATTATAGCTAAAACTTTGATTATTTTCTGATTCCCAGCGAACAGTTATTAAATTTCTCTAAGGATATAGTGTTGCCTATGAACATAATTTTTTTTTTTTATTAATAAATTTCCTAATGTGTTTTCGCTTGACCATACTTTTTTGTGAAAACTGGTAGATTTTCAGTCGATTCTTTTCATGCGAATATAAAACTTTATATAAACATTTCGTCTAGCTTCTGATTAAATAATTTGTGCTGTTGTTTGTACGGATATTAATTTCATTCCACAAAAAATTTTAATATAATTCGTCAGAGTTTTTGTTAAAAAGCACATTTAGTTATGTTGACCATCTTTAGGGATATATCCGAAGAATGTTTCTTAGAGATTTAGGTCTTGTGTAATAGTTTATTCAATAATAAAATCTTCAATGATACTTCAAACTAGATAAAATTTTAGCTTCAGTTCTTTAACTTTGAATTTTTATATCATAGTTATATATAATTCAGTATTAAGCAACTATTTTTTTCTGGTGTAATACTTTACTCATTAAATAATAGTTATTATATTCTAATTTTCGCTTCAGAACTTGATCAAATCAAGAAAGTATGTTAACTGTTTTAACAGGAAACATTCACAATTGTTTTTCTAACCGCACATTGTCTTCCAAAAATACTACTTGCATGAATGATATTCTAGACGATACAAATTTTTCTTTCAATGCTCTTAAATCCTTTACTTAAATCGGTCTTTTTTACAAAATATGTATTTATAGTCATCTGAGGTAACATTTTGTGCTAAACAGAAACGTCAAGTTACCTGACCAAATTTAGTTTTTTTAATAGTTTCAGTATCTGGTAGACCGAGCCTTGCTCGGAGCTTTATGATAAGCATTTTGAGGAAAATTTTAAAGTTTTTATATATTTTATATTATAAAGTGCTAAAATAAATTTAGAGGAAAGACATTGTAGAAATATTCAGTTAATTTTGAATTATTTGATTTATTTTGTCCGACCAACACATAGTTTGCATAGTTTACAGTTTAACTCATTTTGAATAATTTTGGAAATTATTCATATCAACAGAAACCTCTGTCGACTCATGCGCAACAACTTTGCTAAAGATTATAGTCTGATCAAATGCACAGTTTACGATTTAATTCATTTTGAGTAGTTTTCTGTGGCGCCACCTGTCGCACTTTGCTTATTCCAATTCATAAACCTTCTTCGGCTTATCCGTAACAACTTTGCTGAAGATTATAGCATGATTAAATGTACAGCATACGATTAAATTGACTTTGAGTAAATTTCAGTAGCGCCACCTGTCGAAATTTCTTCATACCAACTAAGAAACCTTCGTCGGCTCATGTGCAACAACTTTGCTAAAGATTGTAGCACGATTAAGTTTACAGATTACGATTAAATTGACTTTGAGTAAGTTTCTGTAGCGCCACCTGTCGGAAATTATTCATACCAACTAAAAAGCCTTCGTCGGCTCCGCGCTACAACTTTGCTAAAGATCATAGCATGATCAAATGTACAGTTTACGATTTAATTAATTTTTAGTAATTTTCAGTGGCGCCATCTGTCGGAAATTAGTCTTATCAACTTTAAAACCTTCGCCGGCTTATCCGCAACATCTTCGCTAAGGAGCATAACACAATCAAATTCACAGTTTACTATTCTATAAAGAACATACATACAGACAAACATTCATTTGTTTAAAATAATACTAATTTTTCCCCCTTTTTATTCCCTAATTTCTAAAAGTTCCATATGTATATTTGGTACTTTTTTGGTGCCAATTGAATTCGGTACATTTTTTTAAAACGCATTTAACATAATGTATAATGTTCCTATTCATATTACTTTGGAGATGTTAAGTTATCATTTTATCCCTTTTTTACCCATTTTGGCTCCAAAATCAAAAAAGTACCAAATACGTGTTTCATGTTTTTTTTACATCTATTGATTGCAGTACCAAGTTTCTTTCTATATTCTTTAGTTTAAAATATAAGAGTGGGTTAAAAAGGTGCCAAAAAAACTATTTTCACCCTTTTTTACCCCCTATCGGACATAGTTTCAAAAAAGTACCAAACACCTGTCCGCTTATTTTCATAGCTGTTTAAAACGTAATTTTAATTTTGTTTCTATACCTATTACTTTAGGAGACATAGCGTTTTCGATTTTTTCCCCTTTTTACCCGTTTTTACCCTTTTAGAGGTAAAAGTTCCAAAAGTCCCTTCTTCTTCGACCTATACATCAAAAAAGATACCCACTGTCCAAATTTTATCAAAATCGTTAGAGCCGTTTTCGAGATAGCCATTCTATATATATATATATATATATATATATACAATTATTGCTCGTTTAAGAATATAAGATTTAGTAACCAACAAATTGTATCAGAACTCTACGCATATGTACTCATAGATCATATTTTAAATATCGACTTGTTGATGGCATAAGATTATGACTTATTTCATTATTTCTAGTTGTCTTTTTCATTTATTTATTTTTTTATTCAATTTGTAGTATTAACTTTAAATGCCTTCAGCAGCAATTCTCGCTGATATTCTGGATACATGACGCTGTGATGTATAAGTAGTTTACTTATTTGTGGCAAATATAGGATATGCTTGAATGGACTAAAGTATCCCTATCACGTTCTGATTCCCTAAACTCTGGCTCTAACCACACAATGAACTTATGCTTAATGTTGTTATTTGATTGTCTGTTCATTGGTGTCTAGACATCTGCTTGAATTTTCTTAGGAGTCACATTCCTTTTCTAATAGTATATATCCAGAATCCGACCTATGTCTGCCCAAATGAGCTTAGGAGTTATGCTCTCCTGCAGGGAAAACTTCTTGATTTATAAAAAAAAAATCCTAATTCAGTATTTTACTGGTTAACTTTATTCAGGAACCATTAAATAGCACGATCACTTTTATTCCACTTCTACTTTGCATAATCTAAAGCCTCACGATCGTATTTTGATTCTTTTTAGATTGGCTTTTTTTATTATCTTTGCATTTGTTAAAAATAAAAACGTTCTTGCCCTAAAGAGACGTACGTTAGATCATCTAATAGAATGAGAAAAAGAATAAAGTTTTGTTTTCACATTTTGATCACTTTCACATATTTATCACTTAAAATCATATAGATTTTGTATCGCTTTCTCTAATTGAGTGTGCTATGGTATCGTGCTTGTGTTCCAATTGTTTTTGGTGAGGATTTTCTTTATCCTAAGCATTGCAAACGAACGTTTGACAGAATGGGCTGACGTGTTTACTTTTTATCTATATTGCCTGCAGTTTAAATTGAAAGGCTTCTTTTTAACCGTTGTATTCCTATTTTCGCTATGGTAATTTTTTCGATATTATGTGTTGTACCTTTTAAAAGCTATACAGCTGCGTATAACTTGTAAAGTTCATTATAATTGTTAAATTTTGCAATATGTTTCGCTGTTCCAAATGTTTCTGCACTCGGATCAACGTCTTTATGCTCAACTAATAGTATAACTAAACGTGATATTTACTTACACAGATATGTATAAACACTTCTTTAACAAACAGGATAGAAAATAAAACATTTACACTAACGTTCTGATTGAGTTGCATCAGCTACTGAAATATTGCAAAATTAATAGATCTATTTTTAGACACATATTGATGTATTCGTAATTCACACACAAGTTATGTTAAAATATATATAAATTCTCTTACAAATGTAATATATTATTCTAAAAGTTTCTAAAAACACCATTGAATAAAATTTGGCATAAAGCATTGAATAAAATCATAAAAATTTTGTTATTTGAACACCATTGGTGAAGGGTATATAAGATTCGGCAAAGCCGAATATAACACTCTTACTTGTTTCAAATATATTTTGCTACAAAAGCAAAATAAATAAAAATATTTCTCTCCAACAACAACAAAAACTATCAATATGGAATTATCGATGAATGATGTTCTCAAAGATGCTCAAAGAATAAGTACCTTTAGAGGAGATGAATCGTATGCACTCACTTCGTTACGGTCTTTTTATTGGTTAACTCTCATCCTGGACCCAATCCAACCTGGGAGAAGGCGAAGGAAGCTTTGATCAACAATTTCGGCATTAAAGAGAGTTACCACCAGCTTTATCAGAAGGCGTTCTCAGCAAATAACAGTGGTATTACTAATTATTACAATAAGTTATTAAATATTTTATGTAAAATTAATGAAAAGTATGAATACGATTTAGAAAAGCCTTTAGAGTTCAGTCCAGCATATGCTGAGAAAATTGTTTTAAAGACATTTTTAAATAACATTGATGTTAATTTGGCTTCTGTAATAATGAACCGCCGTGGTATAGCAGGTTAGTCATCCGCCTAGCATACGAGAGGCCCAAGTTCGATCCCTGGCCAGACTCACTTGGAAAAAATAAATTTTCAAAAAAGCGGCTGTTCACCTCATAACTCAGCTAACCACTGGTTATTGAGTATTAGGCTATGAAAAACTTCTCTAACTAATGCATTTGCCGTTCGGAGCCGGCGTTAAAACGTAGGTTCCTTTCAATGAGTCTAAAAAAATAGAATCGGATGCAGCTCATTGTCTGAGAGAAGTACCCCTTGTTCCAATGGGAATGTTGTCGGGGAATTATATATATATATATATATAGATATATATATATATATATATATATATATATATATATATATATATATATATATATATATATATTTATATATATATATATATATATATATATATATATATATATATATATATATATATATATATATATATATATATATATATATATAATTAATAGAAATATTTCAAATTTAAGAGATGCATATGGTCTATTAGAAAGAGAAGGATTAATAAGAGAAATTATGAAGTTAAAGCTAATTCTAATATGTACAAAGGTGCCATTCGAAAAAATTTTAACTATCAAAACAACACTAATGTACAAAATCGTAATTTTAATTCTAATGTTGGCACAAATGGTTCAAATATTAATAATATTAATAATCTAATAATAGTTCCGAAATGCCAAGCACAAGTTTTCAAGCTAGGAGATATAATAATAGTAACAATTCTCGAAACGACCGTAGATTTAATCAAACTCGAAGTAGTGGTAATCAAAATGAAAATTTCCAAATGGAAATAGATCACATTCAGGAAAATGAAGATAGTGACGACAATAGTAAAGAAGTAAATTTTCACACAATAGCCTCCATAAGGCACTTCCATTAGTAAAACTTTCTGTTGGCAAAGATCAAATTTTAGCTCTAATTGACACTGGATCCACAACTTCTTTGCTAGATAAAAACAAATTACCTCAATATAAAAGATTAAAACTAAAAAAACCTATTTATTTTACGTCATTAAATGGTAGATCAAATATAAATTTTGAAATAATTACAAAGTTACCAAAAGAGTTTTGCGAAAATGACACAATATCGTGGAAATTAACTGAGTTTAGTGGGAAACATTTTGATGCGATTTTAGGCCAAAATATTTTAAAACCTTTAGGTGCTATTGTAGATATGGAAAATGAAACTCTTACAATTAATAATTCCACAATATAATTTTTTAAAATATGTCCATATACTGCCAATGATATAAATCATTTAGAAATTACAACTATAGATGATAAGGTTTTAGATTATTTGTATAAAGACTTAAATCCTGTGGAAAGAATGGACTTGAACAAGTTATTAAGTTGCTACAAGGATTTATTATTTTCAGAAGGCCAAACTCTAGGTAACACTAACATTATTCAACATGAAATTAAAACGATAAATGATAGCCCTGTTTACACCAAAATGTATCGTTACCCTCATATACATGAAAATGAAATTTGTAGTCAAATCGATGAAATGCTAGAACAGGGTATTATAACTCAAAGCAATTCTCCATATAACAGTCCATTGTGGATAGTTCCAAAAAAAGTAGACAACTCGGAAAAACAAAAATGGTGAATCGTCATCGATTATCGGAAATTAAATGACATAACTGTTGACGACAAGTTTCCCATTCCAAATATAGACAATATTTTAGACAAGTTCGGTCGTGCTCAGTATTTTTCGACCATTGATTTGGCCAAAGGTTTCCACCAGATTTTGGTGAAAATTGAAGATCGTTGTAAAACTGCATTTTCAACCCCATATGGCCATTATGAATTCGTTCGAATGCCTTTTGGCCTCAAAAATGCACCGGCGACCTTTCAAAGGTTAATCAATCATGTTCTTCGAGATCTCACCAATAAAATATGTGTTGTTTATTTGGATGATATCCTTATATTTTCTACTAGCTATGAAGAACACATTTATAATCTAAATAAAGTTTTTGAAAAACTACGTAATGCAAATCTTAAAATTCAAATCAACAAATGTAAGTTTTTTGCAACAGAGACTTTATATCTAGGTCATATTTTAACACCTGAGGGAGTTAAACCGAACAATGAAAAAATTGAAACAATTTTAAAACTTAAATTACCTAATACTATTAAAGGTATAAAATCATTTTTAAGTATGACTGGCTACTACCGAAAATTTATACGGGACTACTCCAAAGTAGCATACCCAATGATAAAATATCTTAAAAAAGACATACAGTTAAATATTAATGATCCAAACTATATTAATGCATTTGAAAAACTTAAAAAAATTATAACTGAATCTCCTGTACTTAAGTATCCGGATTTCAGAAAACAATTTCAGCTTGTTACAGATGCCAGTCTTAATTCCCTTGGTGCAGTCTTACAGCAAAACGGACACCCAATTTGCTTTGCTAGTAGGACTCTAAACAATCATGAAAAAAATTATTCAACTACTGAAAAAGAACTTGTTGCCATTGTATGGGCCACAAATTATTTTCGCCCTTTCGGTGTCAAATTTGATATTTTATCTGACCATCAACCCTTGAGATGGTTATTTGTAAAATCTCAGAGCAGAGAATTGAATCCTAGGCTTTATAGGAGGATGATAAAACTTAGTGAATTCAATTTAACTGTTAACTATATTAAGGGTAAGGACAATCAGGTCGCAGATTTTCTGAGTAGAGTAAACAAGGATTCTGGTGAAATATACCATGTAGACAGTCCTTCTGATTCGATGTACAATAATAATGATGATAACGACGATTTGGGTACTGTCCATTCACAAACGGAGAATAGTCATAATCATATCGGTATTTTAGAGACAGTAGTTAATAGATTCAAGACCCAAATCATTTTAACTGAAAATAAAACTACGGAATTTTACATAGTCCACGGAAATAAAAAAATATATATAAACTCATCCGATTTAAATCACAACTTAGAAGAAATACTTAAAAGACATATTAAAAAAGGTAAAGTGGGAATATTCACGGAGCTAAGTGATCATAAATATAATATACTTCAGAAAAAGATTATTGAATTATTTGAAGGGAACCATAGTGTTAAATTTGTTAGATGTTCTTACAACGCTGTTGATATGTCTTCTAAAGATGAGACATATACACAAATTCATCATTGTCATAAAAATGAAACAGGACATACAGGAATCAATGAAAATTATGAAGGATTAAAAAGAAAGATATATTATCCAAACTTAAAACTCTTAGTCCAAAAATATGTTAATAATTGTGATACATGCAATAGAGCAAAGTTTGATCGTAATCCAATACAACCCAAATTTCAATTGACAGAAACGCCAAATGATATCCGACAAATTATTCATATGGATATATATACCAACTCTAAATCAAATTTTATTACATTTATTGATAAGTTTTCAAAATTTGCTACAGTATTTTATTTAGAAGACAGGACAAACCAAACAATAATAGAAAAGTTAAGACTGTATAAATCCCAAAAAGGTAATTTCGAGAAATTGGTTACAGATAACGAATTTAAGAGTGTAAATATAAAAGACTATTTACAAAAAGAAAACATTGCTTTGCATCTCGTAAAACCTAATCATACAGGTAATTCCGATATCGAAAGACTTCACAATACTCTAAGCGAAACAAGTAAGAGTGGTTTATTCGGCTTTGCCAAATCTTGGATACCCTTCACCAATGGTGTTGCAAAAGTACTTAATGTAATTCCTAGCAATATTTGGTTATTATGAGTATTATGTGCAAAGAGTCTTTAAAATTAAGAGTCGGAAAAAGAAAAGCTTTTCGGTGGCGTCATCATCTAGAATAGTTATGCACCCAAAGGTTAGGTTGGGCAGGTGGCTGATGTCTAGGGAAGCTTCACTTGGGTTCTAAAGTGGTCACTTTGTGAAAGATAATTATTACTAGACTACAAGTAGAAAATTCATATTTAAGCCAGCCAGTAGCTTCGAAATAAAATAGACACATATTTTACGAACATTTAATAAAGTTCGATAGACCAGATAAACCATGCAGAAAAGATGCTTCAAAATGTAGATGCCCTTACATTTGCAATAGCACATCGATTTGATGAAGTTTAAGTATTCTGGCATGCAACCCAAAAACACAGTGCCCAGTGAGGGTTGTGCACTTTAATTCGTACGAATTATCCAACTAGTAAAAGTTCTTGATTAGTTATGTAAAACTCTGAAGTTAGCGGACTGATTTAGGTCAAAGCTTTAACAATGATAAGCCTTAAGATTATAGGGTATACACTCTTAGTTTTAGATACATACGTGAAATATATAGCTTTTGACTGGATGGATATCAGCTTTGTCGGAAAAGTTATTAAAGATTTACTTATTAATCTAAAGTTAGTTAATTAATTAAAATGAACACTTCATCAATAATATTTGGGATGTATTGTTCTTTCGATCTGTCCGATGGATGTTTGGAAAGTTTTGTTCTAGTTCCTTGTGCAATTTTAATTTGATTTAATTTATCAGCATTAAATCGATTCCCGGTCGGGGTTATATGGGAGATTTCACTAAATGTGAATAGAGCTCGCCCATTTTCAATATCGAACTTTTCAAGAGATCAGAAATACTTTTGTTAAATGTTGTCCCTCTAGAAAGTTTAAGTATAGCCCTGAATATCAATATTGTACAACGTCTTTATACTAAATGTCATCATCGTATCTTAGGCGAAGTTATACTGGATCAATTGTCAAACGTGAACGGATTTCTCCCAATTGCAATTAAAAAATTTAAATTTTCGTTGAAATGTGAGATACTTACATACATATGTAGGTTTTGAACGGATATCATGTACTTAGCTGCATTTTTGTACTTCCTAGGAAGATTACCTATAATTTGATATATAAAACATTCTCAAATAATATAATAATGTTCAAAAGTCAGACACAAAATTAAGATTAATGCAGAGTGTCTGTCTGCTAAAATCAGATTTGTGGAGCTCCTGGATTTTACACAAAATTTTAGGATATTGTCCCACCCTGAATTTTATCATTGTCGATCAAAACACCATCGCTTAAATGCTAAATTATATCTACCACAAATTATCGAATGCATCAGGATTTAGGTAATTCTCTGCGAAGGACGCTATTAAATTTCATCAAAATAAACACCTGAGATATCGACAAAACAGGAGCTCCAAAAACATGACTACAACAGAAAAAATTACAGACAGGTAGACGGACGGACAAAAAAACAGACGGACGGACGGACAAACAAACAGACGGATGGACAGACAGACAAACAGACGGACGGACGGAGGTCGCGAAATCGATTCTCCTGCCAATTCTGAGTTGATCGGTACAATTTGAATGGTATTCGTAATCAGATTTGTGGAGTATAGATTTTAGAAAATCCTCCCACAAAGAACGCTGTCAAATTTCATCACAATCGGTCCATAAACACCTGAGATATTGCTGAAACAATACTAACAAAATGCCAACAAAATTTCTTAGACACGTACTTTGGGCAATTTGCTGTGCATCACAAGTAGTGTTTTGGCGATATCTCAGTCGTTTATGGACCGCTTTTAATAGAATTTTATAATGTGCTTGGCGGGGGAATTTCCTAAAATCTGATATAAAATTTATGTATGTCCGTGGTCCAGGAGGATGGTTTTTCCTATTTCTGCATTTCATTTTTTCAACAAACATTATCTAACGCGTACTTTGGGCAATTTGCGATGCATCAAATCTCAGTTGTTTATAGACCGATTTTGCTAAAATTTTACAGGGTGCTTTGGGGAACCAGTTTCTATAATCTGATATATAATATATTATCACATGTACACCAGGATTATCTTGTTTCTCTTATTATTTAAAAGTGTGTTTCAATCAAAAATTTTAAAATTTTCGTCAAATTTTTTCGATATTTTCGGTGTTTATAAACCGATTTTAATGAAATTTAATAGGGTTCATTGCGGAGAATTTCCTAAAATCTGGTATATAATTTATGTAGGTCCATCCTCCAGGGGCTTCAGAAACTTGATTTCAACAGACAGACGGACATCGCTTAATCGATTCTCCTCCCGATTCTGAGTCGATCGGTATAATTTTTATGGGGTCTACAAACGGAATCACAAACCCTTTCACCTATTGGTGAAGGGTATAAAAAAAATTTCTTGAAATATGAAGAAGGCTGTTACAATTCTGTAGCGAAGACGATTATAATTTTGTTTAAATTGGTCAGTATACAATTTTACTTTAAAGTGCGATAATGTCATTTCAGAATTGTTTGAGTTATTCAGAAAGTCACCTAATGAAAATGAATTTTAATTGGTTTTTTTTTTAAATTTTTGAAAGATTTCCCAGGATACCACGAAAAGGATATTAGTATTGAGTAAATTACACTTTGTTTACTTAAAAATTAATGAAAAAATGGATTGCCTCACACCGCAAGCTACAAAGCTTTATGAAAAATAACTTAGACTGGCTAAATGAAGTAACCTCTTTTGAGAACATCGAAGAACCACATACATCTTCTAACAATAGAAGAGGAAGACCTGCGAAAACTGTAATCGACTGTTCGGAGTACACGAAAAAACGTAAGCTTCAAAATGCAACAAAAAATATATCTACATCTAATCTTTCAGAAGCATTATGCCTTAAGTATGTAAAAAATAAAGATAAATCAAGATCTTACGTTACCAAAGCTGTGGAGCTTGCAAGCCCAGTTCGACTGCAAAGGATTAAAGAGAGTATTCCAACTCCTCCAAATGCTTTACCCACAAAGTATAGCATAGAGGAAGTCTTGGCGTTATTTATGGACTTGGGATTATCAAAGGAAAAATACAATATATTATTTAAAGAATCATAATGTGAATATTCTTCCTGGATACAAAAAAGTTACATCCGCCAAAAAAGAAGCAGTACTACCTAATATAAATGTTATAGAAAAATCGGTAGAGGTTAAACTGCAAGACTTAATGGATCATACAGCCAAACGCCTTATCCAAAGTTTGCCCGAGAAGGAAGCAGTATTACACTTATAAATAAGTGGGGATGTGATGGATCATCCGGTCAAAGTGCTTACAAACAAACAATATCGACAAATGACACAACTATTACAGATGCAAACATGTTTATGGCTTCTGTAGTTCCTTTACGCCTTAGAAGTGAAATCCTCGCCCATCATCAGTTCATTTTTGTCGTCCGATATCCTTTACATGCAAAGAAGTCTCCTGAAATAATCAAATCTACAGTAAACGATATAAAAAAAAAATTCTGAACTAAAGCCGTCTGTTATTGAAATGAAGAATGAAAAAACTGTTTTCGTTGATTATGAATTCTGTCTTACAATGATCGATGGCAAAGTGTTAAATGTAATAACAGATACTTCGTCAACTTTGAAGTGCCCTATTTGCAAAAAGTCACACAAAGACTTTGCAAATTTTGATGATGCAAGTGATGATCAAAACTATGAATATGGAATTTCTCCGTTACGTGCCAGAATTAGGTGCATGGAGTTTATTTTAAAACTAGCTTATACGATTCCGCGAGAAGACGAATATTTCGGTAAGGATGTAACACCAAAAAAAAAACTATCTGCTCGAAAAAAAATTATACAAAATGAATTTTTAAAGGAGCTTGGACTGAAAATAGACTGCTCAAAACAGGGGTATGGAAATACTAATGATGGCAATATGTCCAGTGCATTTTTTGTAAATGACGAGGACACAGCTCGAATTACTGGGGTCGACAATCATATTATAAAAAGGTTGACAGCTATTCTAAATGTTATAAACTGTAAAGAAATCGTAAACGGTCCAAAGTTTCATGATTATGCATTGAAAACTGCCCAACTTTTGGCTAAAAAGTATCCTGACAAAAAATTTACTCCTACGGTCCATAAGATTTTGGCTCATGGTAAAAATCTGATTGAATATCAAAGCTTACCTATTGGAGAATTATCAGAAGAAGCACAGGAATGCAAAAATAAAGATTACAAACACTTTAGATACACAAATACTTGCAAAATTTCACGGATTAGACAGAATGAAGACCTTTTCAATATGATGGTGGCCTCCTCAGACCCACTTATTTCATCATGCAGACATGTAAGATCTCGAAAGGATTTGGAGGAACATAATTATAGTCCCGAAATGTTAAGTCTATTAGATATCGCTCCCAATGTCAATGCATATTTTAGAGAGAATTAACTAATAAAAAAAATTATACCTACAAGTTTTACTTTATTTATTTTCGTGAATCATCTGATTATTTTTTTATTTATATGGCATAAAAAATTTCCAGGATTATTAAACGAAAAATGGTCCTGTCTTTTCATCAAGATAAATAAAATAGTTTGGTCAAAAGGAAATAGAATAGGGCATGGGTGAGTTCCTCTGCCTATGCAAGGCAAATACCTTTTGCACTTGCACTGTATATTCAAAACTTTTCAAACTAGTGTCTACGGACTTTTTGGAAATTTTTCTTACCATTAAGTGCATTTCCTAAAAAAAAAAATTACAGGATCGGAGCAAGGTGTGATGTTTTCCCCGTACAAGAAATAGGAGCACTTTGTGATTTACGACAACTTAGTTTTAATTTCGAAATGTCAAGTTTATTAAACTATTTAGTAGGGATATGTAATATACAAAAAAAAAAAACGAAAATAGGGATTATTTATTAATCAAATATAAAATAACTCTCACTTAAGTGCTAAACTGTGCTAGAAATGTATAATTGCGATACGAATAATATTTCGTTACGAAAAAACGCATAGAATTTATACCAGAAAAATTTTCTAGATTTGACTGTAATTTTTGTAGCACTGTGTAATGCCATCAGCATCTAGTGAACACCGTCTGAAAGCCTAAGGTGTTTTGTTTGAACATCGTTTTAATTTTTTAAAATACCTTTATTACTTCAGAAGATATGATTTTTGCAACGAAAAAAGTCAAAAGGCCCCACTGTGCGTCGGCTCATGCGCAACAACTTTGCTAAAGATAATTAATTGCCTGAGTGACGCCACCTGTCTGAAGTTGTTCATACCTACAAAGAAACCTTCGTCTGCTTATGCATAATAACTTTGCTAAAGATCATAGCATGATCAAATGCTCAGTTTACGATTTAATTAATTTTGAGTAATTTTCAGTGGCGCCACCTTTCGAAATTAGTCTTACCAACTTAAAAACCTTTGCGGCTTATCCGCAATATCTTCGCTAAAGAGTATAACATGATCAAATGCATAAGTTAACCTTTCTATAAAGAACATAAATATAGACAAACATTAATCTGTTTAAATGTTATAATATTAATCCTTTCATATGCATATTTGGAACTTCTTTGGCACCAATTGAATTCATTTTATTAAAACGCATTTAACATAAGGTTCCTATTTATATTACTTTTTGAGATGTTATCACTTTATCCCTTTTTTACCCATTTTGGCCCCAAAATCAAAAAGTACCAAATACGGGTTCAATATTTCTTTCACATCTATTGTTATTGTTATATTTTAATTTTATTTCTATACCTATTACTTTAGAAGATATAACGTTTTCGATTTTTCCCTCTTTTTCCCCGTTTTTACCCCCTCAGCCGTAAAACTTCCAAAAGTCCCTTCTTATTCGATCTATACTGCAAAAGAGGTTCATTTAAAAAATTTGACTCAATTTTTTTTGTCTCTTCAATTTACATTTGTTTTTTAACTCATTTATTTACATGCACGATCATGACATAATATTTCTATCTATGTAAATGAGAGAATTATTATTTTGTTCTTTATGTTTTATTGTCTCTTTCGTTTATTTCAATGTTGTTGTATTTTCCACTGTTTTGCTTTGGACGGAAAGTTGTTGTTTTTGGTTTCGTATAAAAACTGGATTTCGCGACTGGTAGAAAATGAGGCGAAATCCCAGAAATAACTCATCTATTACTGATAGTCCTAATAATATACGTTCTGGACAAAGTGGCACACAAAATCAAGGAGCAAATAGCAATGGAGTCCAACAAACGACTAGTTCCACATCAAGCCTTAGTGCACCTCAAGCCCCTGTTAGTATGGTTTTAACTGATGTTCAATTCAGGGAACAATTAGGAGGTTTAAGCGTGAGAAAGGAAAATAAAACGACGTTTAGTAATTGCACAGCACGTTTTAGTGGTAAGCGTAATTCATCCAAAATTGATGATTTCCTAGCCACAATTTTAGTTTACAAAGAAGCAGAAGATATTTCCGATTTCTTTGCTTTACTTAGTCTTCCACTTCTTCTTGAAGGATATGCCTCTTCATGGTGGCAAGGAGTTAAAGATGAAGCTTAAACTTTTGAAGATGCTGTAGAGCTATTAAGGAAAGCTTTTGCACCGCCAAAGCCAGATTGGCGTATTTACAATAAAATTTTTCAAGAGAAGCAAAAAGCTTTTGAGTCTGTTGACAGTTTTGTACGCCGTAAAAAAAGACTTTTTGCACAATTATATGAAAAATTGTCGGAGAACACAATGATATTTGGTCAACTAAATATTCACCTAAGAGAGAAAATTTCCCGAGATAGTGTTTCTAACTTCCAAGAGCTGTTGCATAAGGCCAGAGAAGTAGAACAAATCATATATGAAAATAAAAAGGAAAGAGTAGAAAATAAAAGTAATTTTGAAAATCCTCAGAAACAAATTTTAAAATGCACCTACTGCAGAAAGAAAAACCATTTAGCTGAAAACTGTTTTAAGAAGATTGCAGCAGAAAAGCTTAAACATGTAAAAGAGCCAGAAACTAAACTTAGCTGTTATGGATGTGGAGCCGTAGGATTTTACCGCTCAAATTGTCCATCCTGTAATAAAGTTAGCGTAAGCAGCGGAGAAAATAAATTAGATTTCAACTCTCTTCATACTTCACTTTAAAAATAAACGTTGAAGGTTTGTTCGGAGAAGCTTATTTCGATACCGCAGCCAGAACTAGCGTTGCCGGATCTCTACTTTATCAAAAATTAGTTCAGAATGGCTATGCATTTGAGAAAGTGTGCGCAGAAATTATTTTAGCTGACGTAATTCCCCGTAACGAAATAGTTCACTATACAACCGTTAATATTATTATTGGCAATCGTTTAAGAAAAATTAAATTTATATGTCTACCAAAAGCTACCAACAATAGAACTTTTATCGGAATAGATTTCCTAGAAGAAAATGGAATAGTTTTAGACTTAGCACAACGTACATGGCATTTCAAAGATTGTTCTTCTAAAAATTTTGAATTTAAACTTAGCCAACCTTAAGTAGTAAACAACATGTCGGTTTCAGAAGACGTTATGCCGAATGAGATCGAAATTCCCATATCTCATGTAGAACATTACATAAAAACTGGTTCATATGACCCAATATCGAATCCACCATACAGAATTTCACCGAAAATGAAAACTTTATTGAAGCAAGAACTGGATGACATGCTGAAAAAGGATATCATAGAGGAAACAGAATCTCCGTGGGCAATACATACATACATACACACATACATACATACATACATACATACATACATACATACAAACATACATACATACATACATACATAAATACATACATACATACATACATACATACATACATACATACATACATATAAACATACATACATACATACTTACATACATACATACATACATACATACATACGTACGTACGTACGTACGTACATACATACATACATACATACATACATACATACATACATACATACATACATACATACATACATACATACATACATACATACATACATACATACATACATACGTACGTACGTACGTACGTACTTACATACATACATACATACATACATACATACATAAATACATACATACATACATACATACATACATGCATGCATGCATACATACATACATACATACATACATACATACATACATACATACATACATACATACATACATACATACATACATACATACATACATGCATACATGCATACATACATACATACATACATACATACATACATACATACATACATACATACATACATACATACATACATACATACATACATACATACATACATACATACATACATACATACATACATACATACATACATACATACATACATACATACATACATACATACATACATACATACATACATACATACATACATACATACATACATACACACATACATGTTGGGTCCCAACTCGAAGCCGCTATCTTTGTTTGAAGTGTAGTCACGTTTTGATCCCATGGTTGTCTATGCTTGCAAGGAGGCCATGCGAGGGTTGGCTAAAAAAATCCTTATGTGGTCCTTTGCCAGAGTCAGATCCGTGTTAATCAGGAATATCCATCTGCAACCTACACCACCAACTTAATGGTGACAAACATTGAACGTACTGCAAGACTCGCCACGTTTTAATGGGATGGAGGCAGCTATGACATTAATCTAGGAGCCATTTCAATATAATTTCACTTCCACCTACTGAGGTCCTAGGTTGCCATAACCGTCAGCCCAGGGGTTCATCGAATTCAATAAATTTCCAGAAATGCCATAATTAAGACCGTGCTGGTCTTGGTCTTAATGCCTTTCGGCGGGCTATTGGTTTTCAGTCTTCAGTATCAACCCTGAGGGAAGTAGGGTCAAATGTTATAGGGACCGCAGGATGTATGGAATCGGGTATCATATATATAACTAATGAAACCCCCTTACGCGCAAATACAAAAGTTTTGAGATCTCCACCTGGCGCGCATATATACGCAAAGGCATTTATTTATTTATGAATAATGAAAACCATACTCAACGTCTGAAGATGGAGGAGGAAACAGCATTTGTTGAACTTGGCAACAAACTAAGAACAATGAATGCTGTTGTCAGTGAAGCTAGAAATATTCACAAAATTGTTAGGGACAACCTGCTACAGGCAGTAGCCTTATACCAACAGTTGCGAGAGTACATAGTAGCTATAAATCTTAATGAAATCTTGGATACGCCTCAAGATAAACCAGACATCATTAAAATTTCTAAGCAGACACAAACAGGAGAAGAAGCTAGTAAAGAAGTAGGTTCAAAAAGAGCAGATTCATCTACTCCAGAGAAAAACAAGCCCTATAAAAAAATCGCACAGCGCAGCCGGAAGAAGACAGTGGTAATGCTGAGTCAGAAAACACCCAAATATATAAAACGTGGTCGATTGTGGAAAATAAAAAGAAGAATCGCAACGCGAAAAATCGCAACACGAAAAATCGAAACTCGAACCAAAGAAACAAAAATATCATAAGAAACAAAGGTGAAACAATAACAATTCAGACCGGTGGTACAAGCTATGCTGATATATTGAAAGAAATGAAAAGTACAATAAAACCTGACGAAATCGGTGTAGGTAAAAAAAAGATTCGCAAAACTGCAAAAGGAAATGTGCTAATAGAGATGACAAAAGGGTAAGGGCAAGCAAAAACATTAGAAAGCGCGATTAAAAAATCGTTTGGAGAAACGCTTAAAGTTCAAACACTAGAAGAGAAGTTCCTTCTGGATATAAGAGACATGGAAGAAACAACAGATAAAGAGGAAATTACCAACGCTATTATGCAAGTCTATAGCGAAATATAAAGGGATAAGATTAATGTGCGTAATATACAAAATTATTATGGTGGTACCAAATAAGCATTAGTGGAGGTACCAAGAAATGTCGCAGTTGCCATACTAAAAACCAACAAAATTAAAATAGGGTTAGTAATATGTCGAGTAAGGAAAAAAATATTTGATAAACGTTGCTACAGATGCTTAGAAATGGGGCATTTAGCACGGGAATGTCGTGAAACAGACCGAAGTCAAATATGCTTAAGATGCGGTTTAAGTGACCATAAATCAAATACGTGTAAAAACGAACCTAGATGTATAATTTGCGTAGAAGCAGGACGTAAAAATATAAATCATCTTATAGGATCTTACAGTATGTGTAACATTAAAAACAAAAATGACAATTAGATTACTTCAAACTAATCTAGGTAGAGGACGCGAAGCTCAACAATGGTTAACAATGCTATAAATAAACAAGTTGATATAGTTCTAATAAGTGAATACTATACTAGAATAGAAGGAAGTGCTTGGTACCAAGATAATTTAGGAAAAGCATCTGTGTATTTGCGTAATCCGTTACTATTAACAGAGTAGAAGAAGAAAATACAAAATTTGTAGTCGTACACACTAACAACATAAGAATATATAGCTGTTACTTTTCACCTAACATAGAATTAACAGACTTTATGAATAACCTAGACAAACTAGAACAACATGTTAAAAGTAGCAATAAACCTGTACTAATAGGGGGTGATTTTAATAGTAAGTCGCCGGAATGGTTTGCAAAAACGACAGATAAAAGAGGAATAGCAGTAAGTGAAATCGCTGGGTCTAATAATTTTAAACTCTAGCTCAATAATAGATATAACATTTGCGTCTCCTTCAATAGCATCCAAAACAAAAAATGGGAAGTTTTGGAAGATGAAACACTAAGCGACCACCAATATATAAATATTGAAATAGACTTGGCATGTTTCAATGCCGACCAGAAGAAATAAACAAGGACCCCTGGGGTCTTCCTCATCGCATCGTCATGAAGAAACTAGGAAATCGTCACAATATTCCTGGTATAACAAACCCAAATTGGGCGTATACCATAGTGAGTACACTCTTTCCTAAAATGGAAAAATGTAGAAATAACTTCCCGCCACTTCAAAGCGTAGGAAATAATAACTCTTTTACAGATGAAGAAATAGTAAATACCTGCAGAATGCTAAAAAAAACGCAAGGCTCCAGGGCCTGATGGAATCCCAAATGAAATAATTACTTTGGTATGTGAAAACTGGCCGGACATTTTTAAATACATTTTCAATCAGTGTCTTGAATTAGGAGTCTTTCCAAGGATTTGGAAGAAACAATATCTTGTGCTGTTACACAAAGGCGACAAACCTTTAGACAATCCGTCTTCATATAGACCCATATGCTTATTAGATACTTGTGGAAAATTCCTTGAAAAATTACTGCTAAATAGGCTAGAGCCAGAAATAAATGGGAGCGGTGGATTCTCAAACATGCAGTTAGGTTTTGTGAAAGGGAAATCGACCATTGGAGCTATTCATGAGGTAGTAAACCCCGTAAAACTAGCCATGGATAGTATGAGATTCTGCTCTATTGTTACGTTAGACATAAAGAATGCGTTTAATTCAGCAAACTGGATGGTAATCCGCCAAACAATGCGAGAAAGAAATTTCTCAGAATATTTAATCAAAATGATAGATAACTATCTGGAAGATAGGATTCTGGAATACGAAGTTGAAAATGGACTAAACCAATATGAAGTCTCAGCCGGCGTCCCCAAAGGTTCCATTCTTGGACCATTCTTATGGAACCTAATGTATGACGGGATGTTAAATCTTAAATTGCCAGATGGTTCTAAATTAGTTTGATATGCAGATGATGTTGCTCTAATAGTTGACCAACCTTCCTCGTCATTAATAGAGATCGTAACAAACGACTGCTTATTTAGGGTTAATACGTGGCTAAAATCTATGGGTCTAACGCTTGCAGCGAATAAAACAGAAGTCATAATCGTAACTAAACGAAGATCTTTTGAAAACCCAAAAGTGAGAGTGGATGGATTCGAGCTAACCATCAGCATAACCCTTAAATATCTGGGAGTCACCTTACACTGTAAACTGTCTTTTGAGCCACACATAAGTCTTGTAACTGAGAAAGCTTTGGGAAGAGCGACCAAGCTAGCCAGGCTAATGCCAAACATTAGAGGACCTGGACAAATGACTAGAAAACTATTTGCTACAGTGGCATAATCACAAATGCTTTACGCAGCTCCAGTTCTTAGTCCTTTTGTCGAAAATAATAAAAAACTACTAAAAATCATGGAAAAAGTTCAAAGAATTTGTTCAATACGAGTTTCATCAGCATACCGAACGATATCAACCGCGGCTGCTTCTGTAATAGCTGGTATTCCTCCGATCGATCTGTTAATGAAAGAAAGATCTGAAATATATAAAAAACGAGTGGAAACTTCACAAATCCTTAGTAATACAGAAAAAGCTTATATCATGCCAGAGTGGGGCTTCTTAACGCGTGGCAAATACTATGGAATGAAACAGATAAAGGTAGATGGACCCATATTCTTATTTCCGACATTAAAGCTTGGGTAAATAGAAATTTCGGAGAAATAAATTTCTACCTTACGCGCACACGGCAACTTTGGTAGCTATTTAAAACGGTTTCACAAAAACGAACCAGAAATATGCGAACTTTGCTCTATTTACGAAGACAACGTGGAACATACCTTTTTAAAATGTGCTTCATGGCATCATATGCGAATAATGGTACCTGAAATGTCAGAAAGCATAACACTAAGTCATATAACAAACATAATGTTATTAAAAGAAGAAAAGTGGAACTTTTACTTCAACGTAATTGAATCAATAATGAGAGAAAAATTAAGTGCCAACAACTCCAAATGCCGAACCCCTTATCACACACAAAAACATATCGTGGATGGGGGACTAGGACAAAGACGTCACTGATAACCAGTGCAATGAACGCCACCCCGAAGTAATGCGGGAGCGGTCCCGGGGTGGTGGTTCCTGTGTGGGGCCACTAGTTGATAGCTCGCTATTACTACGTCCATAAAAAAAACAAAAACAAGTAAGAGTGGTATATTCGGCTTTGCCGAATCTTGGATACCCTTCACCTTCCAAAAGTAAAGTACAAAATCGTAAGAATATATTGATAATTATATAGTTTCTGATTACTGACTTAGTTGAGCCCCACACAAATGCTTCATATGATTTGATGAAGATTAATGGCCACGTTCTATAACACAAGCAAGTTCTTGACGATTGAGTTGATTCTCGACGATTTCGTAAGGAATTGAGGTTCTATAAGGTACTCGTCTAGCTTACGTTATGTTACGTAGAGCTTTTTCTGTTTTAAAATTTCTTTGTTGCCAATATTTTAAAATCTGAAAGCTTTGTTAATTTTTCATACAAAATTTTGGATGCAAAATGAAAAATTAAACTCTTTTTTCTTTTTGTCAAAAATATTTACTCATAATAAACAAAATGTAAATAAACAAAAATTGTTTTAAACAAAACTATTGTTTTCACAGTTTTTTGGTGATATTTCATAAGATTTATGCTAAAAGATATGTTTTTGTAATGTGAAATCGGCAAATCAGTGACTCAAAAAGTCCCATCTTGTGAAAAAGGTGGACTCTAGTAGTCAAATTGAACACGTACAAGATTTCGATATACCCAGAGTCTGTACCTCTATACGTATGTCTCCCGATATAAGCCACGAGTTAAATGCTTTGAAATCTTTAATTTATCTTTTAAATTTGAAAGATGCTTTGATTCGATCGAATTAATAAGTGATGACTATAGTAAAATGGTCTTTCTACAATGTGATCATTATCGTTTGCTTATACCCAGATTTGGTATATGAAACACATAATCCTTCTTACGATCTATTTATTGTGGGATAACTTTTGCAATCGGAGGCTTTGTGCCTGAATTGTTATGATGTTCTACTCTAGATGTGGCAATTAAATTGCACAATGTTAAGGAGTTTTTTCCTATATCGGCTTTGAAACACAAAGATGGTCTTCATATGGCTGTGGGTACCAATTGGGGTCATGTTTTTTATACGACATTAGATCTAAAGAGCCTTTCTTGGTAGAACGTAATTTAAACAAATTATCCATAAGAGATTGGCATTTAATAAAAATCAAAATGCGGTCTACTCCATAGCTAAGGCTATGCTAAAGTTGTGGGATGAACAAACAGACAAACAAGTGGCTTATAGAGAATCCACTACTCGATTCTGGCATATTTTTTTCAGCACAGGAAGATGTTAAAATGTAAACCTTTTAGTTCCCGCCATGGGTTCTAGTTCAGTTCTCTTTTAGATTTAAATTAGTTCAAAAATTCAAATTTATTTATTATTAAGAATTATTAATTATTTTTTAATAAAAATCTTCTTTTTTGTATGAATTTTGAGTAAAAATAATAAAATTCTATACGATTGATTTTTTCTAATCGTATGTCTCTGACACAACAGACGTTCAAATTTGTCTTACAGAACGACAAAAATTATACAAAGCTTTCAGTTCTTACGTTTTCACTCAACCAGAAATGACATACGCTTTACAAAACCCCAAATCAAATGTTTTTAGTCATGGGACGTACATTTATGAGTAAAACGTTTTACAGAACGAGGCCATAAGTATTCTGGCATGCAACCCAAAAACACAGTGCCCAGTGAGGGTTGTGTACTTTAATTCATACGAATTGTCCAACTATTAAAAGTTCATGATTAGTTATGTAAAACTCTGAACTGATTTAGGTCAAAGCTTTAACAATGCTTGTCAATGTATACAAGCCTTTGAATTATGAGGTATACACTCATAGTTTTAGATACATACGTGAAATAAATAGCTTTTAAATGAATGGATATCAGCTTTGGCGAAAAATTTATTGAAGATTTACTTATTAATCTGAAGTTAGTTAACTTATTAAGATTCAATTCAACAATAATAATTGGGATGTATTGTTCTTTCGATCTGTCCTATGGATGTGTGGAAAGTTTTGCTCTAGTTCTTTGTGCAATTATAATATGAATTAATTTATCAGCATTAAAGTAATTCCCGGTCCGGGTTATATGGGAGATAACAGTAAATGTGAACCGAGCTCGCCCATTTTCAATGCCGAACTTTTCAAGAGATCAGAAATACTTTTGTCAAATGTTGTCCCTGTAGAAAGTTTATTTTAGGCGCTATCGCCCTGAATAACGATATTGTACAACGTCTTTATACTAAATGTCATCATCGTATCTATTATAATAGATAGATAATTATAATTAATTAGCTAATCAGATAATTATAATTTGTCATTTATTAGCTACTAAGAGATTGCCTTAGGCGAAGATATACGGGAGCAATAGTCAAACGTGAACGGATTTCTCCCTATTGCAATTAAACAATTTAAATTTTCGTTGATATGTGAGACACATACATACATATGTAGGTTTTGAACGGATATCATGAACTTAGCTGCAATTTGTACTTCCTAGGAAGATTACCTATAATTTGATATATAATACATACTCAAATGTTATCATAAAGTTCAAAAGTCAGACATAAAATTAAGATAAACGCAGTGTGTCTGTCTGCTAAAATCAGATTTGTGGAGCTTCTGGAAGGTATACCCATATGCATTTTATACAAAATTTTAGGATATCGTCCCACCCTGAGCTCCAAAGACTTGACTAAAACAGAAAAAAGGACAGACAGGTAGACGGACGGACGGACAAACAGACGGACGGACGTCGCGAAATCGATTCTCCTGCCGATTCTGAGTCGATCGAAACAACTTTAATGGTATTCATAATCAGATTTGTGGAGTTTATATCAGATTTTAGGAAATCCTCCCACAAAGAACGCTGTCAAATTTCATCCCAATCGGTCCATAAACACCTTAGATATCGCTGAAACAATACTTACAAAATGTAAACAAAATTTCTTAGACACGTACTTTGGGCAATTTGCTGTACATCACAAGTAGTGTTTTGGCGATATCTCAGTCGTTTATGGACCGATTTTTGATAGAATTTTATAATGTGCTTGGCGGGGGAATTTCCTAAAATCTGATATAAAATTTATGTATGTCCGTGGTCCAGGAGGATGGTTTTTCCTATTTCTGCATTTCATTTTTTCAACAAACATTATCTAACGCGTACTGTGGGCAATTTGCGATACATCAAAGAGTGCTTTGGGGAACCATTTCCTATAATCTGATATATAATATATTATCACATGTACACCAGGAGTATCTTGTTTCTCTTATTATTTAAAAGTGTGTTTCAATCAAAAATTTTAAAATTTTCGTCTAATTTTTGGTATTTTTTTGATATTTTCGGTGTTTATAAACCGATTTTAATGAAATTTAATAGTGTTCATTGCGGGAGAATTTCCTAAAATCTGGTATATAATTTATGTAGGTCCATCCTCCAGGGGCTTCAGAAACTTGATTTCAACAGACAGACAGATCTACGGAAAGACAGACAGACGGACATCGCTCAATCGATTCTCCTCTCGATTCTGAGTCGATCGGTATAATTTTTATGGGGTCTACGATCACTAATAAAAAATTACAAACGGAATCACAAACTTATAATACCCTTTCACCTATTGGTGAAGGGTATAAAAAAACATACATACAAGCATACATACATTCATACATACATTCATACATACATACATACATACATACATACATACATACATACATACATACATACATACATACATACATACATACATACATACATACATACATACATACATACATACATACATACATACATACATACATACATACATACATACATACATACATACATACATACATACATACATACATACATACATACATAGATACATACATACATTCATTCATACATTCATACATTCATACATACATACATACATACATACATATATACATACATACATACATACATACATACATACATACATACATACATTCATACATACAAACATGCATACATACATACATGCATACATACATACATACATACACACATACATACATACATACATACATACATACATACATACATACATACATACATACATACATACATACATACATACATACATACAAACATGCATACATACATACATACATACATACATACTAAAGGTCTGCAAGCATATACAATATTGTTCATCAAAAACGAATACACCATAGGAGTACTCAATACTTGTAGTATAAATGAGAGAATGAGTGTAACCGATATTGTCTGCTTTTGTTTTTGCTTATCCACTCTACCCACAAAGTCAGTAACTGATGCTTTTGCTTATAAGTTGAGAAAGATAAATTTATCTGTTTACAACTGTTTCTTGTTGCAAAATACTTAGATAACTATAAGTATTTATTAGTATTTCGAATAACTTGTGGTAAATGCAAAGACAATTCCGTAGCAATAATGTTTCTATGTTGAAATACTAACATTTTTCAGTGTATATATTTTAATTGACTATAAAAATTAATAATATAGAAATAAAAGGAAACAAATTGTCAAAAGAATATAAAATAAGGGGACGGAGTAAAATTTTTTAAGAATTGAAAGTTTTTAAATTTTTATCTTATAATTATAAGAAATTTTTTAAAAATAAGAAATTTTTTTTAAAATTTCCTATTAAAATAAAAAAATTAAAAATTTCCTATTAAATTGAAAAAAAAAAATTTAAATTTCCTATAAAAATAAAAAAAAAATAAAAATTTCCTACAAAAACAAGAAACGTTTTAAAAATTTTCTATAAAAATTAAGGAAAAATTTTCTTTAAAATTAAAAAAAAAATCTATCAAATAAGAAATTTTTGAATTTTTTTTTTTATAAAAATAAGAAATTTTTTATAAATTCCCTGTAAAAATAAAAAATTTTCAAATTTTTTTTATAAAATTAAGAAATTTTTTAAAAGTTTCCTATAAAATAAGAAATTTTTAAGAAGTTCATATGAAAATAAGAAGTTTTTTAAAAATTTGCTGTAAAAATTAGAAATTTTAAAAAATTAAAATTTTCTATAAAATTAAGAAATTTTTGAAAAATTTCCTATAAAAATAAGAAATTTTGAATTTCCTATTAAAATAAAAAAATTTTGGAAAATTTTCTATAAAAAAAAGGAAATTTTGAATTTCCTATAAAAAAAAATTTTAAATATTTCCTATAAAAATAGAAAAAAAAAATTTAAATTTTACATGAGGATAAAAAATTTTTGAAAAACTTCCAGTAAAAATAATATATTTTTTTTTAATTTTATATGAAAATAAGAATTTTTTTTAAATTTCCTATATAAAATAAGATATTTTTGAAAAATTTCCTATAACAATAACAAATTTTTGAAAAAACTCCTACAAAAACAGCAAAGTTTTGAAAAAAAAGTATTAAACTAATCGAATGTCGTTTTTAGATTTTATTTCATCCTATAAGTAAGCTTCATACGGTATACTACAAGTTATCTATTGTATAACCACTAATACTCATTCCATCCATTTTGCAAAACTATGGGAAAACAAATATATTATTCTCATTGTCTTTTTACCCACTCATACTTAATTAGTGGGAGAATACAACAATACTCACTTATAACAAAAAACTTAACTACTCATCAATACACACTGACAATGGTAAATCACAGAAATGGATATACACGGATGGAACTATGCAGATGTTTAATACATACATACATACATACATACATACATACATACATACATACATACGTACATACATACATACATACATACATACATACATACATACGTACGTACGTACATACATACATACATACATACATACATACATACATACATACATACATACATACATACATACACACACATACATACATACATACATACATACATACATACATACATACATACATACATGCATACATACATACATACATACATACATGCATACATACATACATAGATACATACATACATATGTACATACATACATACATACATACATACATACATACATACATACATACATACATACATACACACACACATACATACATACATACATACATGCATACATGCATACATACATACATACATACATACATACATACATACATACATACATACATACATACATACATACATACATACATACATACATACATACATACATACATACATACATACATACATACATACATACATACATACATACATACATACATACATACATACATACATACATACATACATACATACATACATACATACATACATACATACATACATACATACATACATACATACATACATACATACATACATACATACATACATACATACGTACATACATACATACATGTAAAAGACGTTTAAATCTTTTATAATATTTTATTTAATTCATTTTTAATTATAGATATAAAAAATAGGTGATATGTTAAATTAAATGTTTAGGATGGCGTGTCGATTCGTTGAGTGCGCGTGCGAGACTGACTTTTCGTTCCTTCTTGGTTAGTGTTGCCTCTTCAGCGCTTTAATTTTCAGTGTTGCTAACAGTCGGCCTTTCCTGGACATTCGGAGTGACCTCACTTCGGCTATTGTGAGTATCTTCATCATCTTCGGATTCATTATCTTCGGCTACATCTACACCAAGTGTACACCAGGGTTTCAATTTATCGGAAGCGTACACACCTGTGTAATGTCGTTTGGTTCTCGTAGTGCCTGGTAGGTCTGAGATAACATAACGATCGTTGTCGAGAACACTGCTGATTAAGTAGGGACCCTTGTATTTTGGCTCTAATTTACGTGATTCGCCCGTACTAGGTGCTTCGTTTTCCGCAAGAACTAAATCGTCAACGTTGTATTTTATCGGGTAGGAATGTTGTTTGTCATATCTTTCCTTTGCTTTTTGCTTAGCCTGTACTACCCTTTGAGCTGTTGTTTCTCGGATTTCATTCAAATCTTTTACTGTATCTTCACAGTCGTCTTGTAGGATTAAAGTTATTCTGTTTTTCAAAATATCGCGAGGTGTAAATCCATATACGAGATCATGGGGTGATTGTTTCGTTGTTTTATTCCGCATAGTGTTAATAGACCATTGGATGTTGCGTAAATTATCATCCCAGCTTTTGTCTTGATTAGTTGTAGTCTTTAGCATGGAGAGTAAAGTTCTGTTAGTTCGTTCAGCGTGGCCATTTGCACGGGGTGTTCGAACAGCATTCTTAATGTGCTTGATGTTGTAGTCTTTGCAATATCGGTTAAAGTCCTTGGAGGTAAACGCTGTGCCTCTGTCGGTAACAATTCGTGTTGGTACGCCTACATAACTGCTTACTTCGTCTAGAATTGCTAAAACGTGCTTCGTTGCAGTACTTTTAACGGCTCTAACAATGGTGTATTTGGTGAAAGCATCCACCAAAACAAGGATATGTTCGTGTCTGCGTTTACTTTTGGGAAATGGTCCTAGATGATCAAGGTGAATGGTGTGGAAGGGGATCGGTTCAACGTCGCCATAATAATAAACGCCTTCTTGTTTACCACCTGGCTTCTTATTGTATGCACAATCAACGCACGTTTTAATGTAGGATTTTACAAAATTCCTCATTCTCGGGAACCACATGTATTCTTGAATTCGTTCAATTGTTTTGTCAACTGCGAGATGACCTGCATTATCATGATTGTTGCTTACAATTCGCCATCTAAGAGCTTTCGGTACGACCCACAGCTTTTTCCAGTTGACATTTCGATAAAGTCTACCATGTGTTACTTCGTACTCTCTTGACGTGATAGGATCATTTTTTTCTAGTTTCGCAAGAATTTGTTTTATGTTGTCATCTTGGAGTTGCATGCTGAACAAGAAGTCTTCGTTGGAAATAGTTGTTTTAAAAATCATAAGGGATGCGGTCTCGATTTCATGGGCTTCTTCGGTTGGAGATCGGCTTAAGGCATCGACGTGACTCATGCGTATACCTGGCCGATGTTCAATGCTTATCTCAAAATCTTGTAAACGTAACCACCATCTTGCGATGCGAGGAATTAGTTCTCGTTTCTCCATTGCCGTACGAATAGCGTTGCAGTCTGTTATAACTTTTATTTGTTTACCGTAAACATAATATCGCATCCGCTCCAGTGTTTCCACTACAGCTAAAGTTTCGAGCTCGTAACTGTGGTATTTTCTTTCATCATTACTGGTAGATCGGCTATAATAAATTACAGGCTTCCAACCATCTTCCTCACGCTGTAGTAAAACGCCTGCTAGACCTATACTACTAGCATCAGTATGTATTTCGTGGTCACCGTCTACTCTATACGTTGTCATCACTGGTTGCGTCATTAATACGTTTTTTAATTCTTGGAAAGCAGCTTCCTGATCTTCGTGCCAAGTAAATGGAATGTCTTTCTTTAAAAGTCGTCTCAACGGTTCGGAAATTACGGCATAACACGGCACAAATTTTCTAAAATATCCACTCAAACCCAAGAATTTTCGGACCTCGTTTACGTTGGTAGGAGTTTTAAATTGCTGTATCGCTAAAGTTTTGACTGTACCCGGACTTATACCATTTGGAGTTAGTTTATGGCCAAGAAACTCGACAGAATCTCGAAGAAACTCACACTTTTTAACGTTCAAAGTCAAACCAAGATCACGAAGCGCTTTGAAAACTCTTGTTAACTTTTTGGACAGTTCATTACTGGAGCTGCTACCGATGAGAATATCATCCATATAGTGCAACATGTCGTCGGGTTCAGTTTTCTCCTTGATGAGTGCCATCAATCGCTGGAAAACAGCTGGCGCGTTTTTGAGCCCGAACGGCATTCGTTTGAACTCATAAAGGCCATCAGTCGTCACGAATGCGGTATATTTTCTGTCATCTTGAGCGATAGGAACTTGGTAGTAACCGCTATTTAAATCGAGAGTTGTGAAACATTTATACTTTGTTGCGTTTTGAAGCCTTTCTTCGATATTTGGCATCGGATATATTTCTTTAACGATGTGACTATTTAACCGGCGATAGTCGACACACATTCGATCAGAACCGTCTTTCTTTTTCAATAAAATAATCGGACTAGCATATGCTGATTCGGATTTCGTTATTATATCGTTTTGCAAGAGTTCATGAATCATTTTATTTACAGTTTTTTTTTTGGTTCTGGTACGCGATAAGGTTGTTGAGTTATCGGCTTGTCAGTATCTAATTTAATAAGCATTTCGATAGCATCCGTTTTCCCGATTTCACTTAAATCATTTGCAAAAACATCGCGGTATTCGTTTAACAATTTTGTAAGATCGTCTTTAATCGATTCGTTATCATTTCCACATACGATATCGTCTTTAGTAATCACGGTTTTATCTTTGATACACGACACTGTTTTAACAACCTTATTTTTAAATATAAATTGTTCATTTTGTGTACTTACGTTTGCTCCATTGAAAATTTCTTGACCGAGGAGTAAATCTGTGGTTAATAAATCATCGTCAACGATAAAAACTTCGATATCACGTTTTATACTGTCTATTTCGATTAAAACTTTCTGTGTCGCATAACGAGCACCACCGCAAATACCATTTATTTTCATACAACATTTATTTCTTTCATATGGTAATTCTTGCACTTCCGATTCACATCATATGACACTGACTCCCGGTGTCTAAAAATGCTTTAAAGTTTTTTCCATTAATACGCCAGATTTAATAAAATTCTTTTCACAATCGGTTACGTTTGTTTTGTTAACGTTCGCGTTTCGTTTATTTCCGCAATTTTCTGGTTCACCACGCTTATGCACTTTTTGACAGTCCTTACACCGATTACGCTTTGGGGGTTTTGTACATTGACTCGAGATATGTCCTTGTTCCGAACAATTGTAGCACGTTATTGTCTTTTTATTTTCACTTTTCGTTTTATTATTATCGAATTTCGTTTTATTATTATCCAATTTCGTTTTATCATTATGATAGCTCTTAACAACCGATACATTTCGTAAATAATCTTCAATTGTTTCACGCAAGTCTTTAAAAGAATTAAATTTCATCGCGGCGATAGCGTTTTGTAAATCTCTATTACGTAAACCTTCACGAATATATTTAATAATAGCTGCATCACTAAGATCATAACGTTTACCCAACGTACAAACGCGAAAACAATAATCAATTACAGGCTCGTTATCCTCTCGAACAGCACGTCTCATCATGAAATGAATATCTGCTTCGTCACAAGTGGTACCGAACTCATCTATCAAACTTTTGGAAAATTCGTCCCAACTGGAGTACAAAACAGGTGTCGAGTCCAGCCACATTTTTGCTACGCCCTTCATTTTGGAGTATACGGCCAATAACATACATTTCTCGTCCCAGTTGTATGCTAACAATGAACTGTTTACGCGATGAATAAACTGATTCACGGAAATAGAAGATTCACGGGTAGGATCGAATTCAGGAATAGTTTCGGCTATTTCCTTCACGGAATGGTTTCTTGAATATTGACCAGTCTCCCGTTTCGGTGGTTCACTAATAGAAATTAAATCTCCCGTATCGTTGTTTTTTGTTCTTTCGCCTCTGGGCCTTTTTGTTCCGGAATTCGCTGCATTAGTGTAAACATCATCTCACGCATTTCGTTAATTTGACTTTGCAAAGAAAGATCCATATTGTCGTCACGTACTTCGATTTCCTCACTACCGTTTGCCTCTATTAATCTTTGAATGAGTTCCGCCTTTTGTCCCGATGTTGACAAATTTTTCTCCCGGAGGATAACTCTCAGTTCATCTATCTTTAACGTATTAATTAATTTCATTCCCATCGTTACCTTCTCACTCACACTAGGGTTAAATATTTTTTTTTTTTTTTTTATGCTTATATTTTATTATTGAATCTTTCTGAAAAGAAAATAACAATAAGTAATCAAAACTTAATCTAACTTAACATTATATAGAGGTTGCCAGTGCAACTCTATTTAAAATTTATTCGAATTAAGAGAAAATCAGTTAGTTGCCAGGTCCAAGGTATCCATCCTTCTTAACCGTTGGTGACCTTCAAATTGCAAAAGCAGCCTTGCGAGATGGTTTGGGTGAACTTGCAGCTTGGAAATATATTTTGTACAAAACCTTCTAATCTCTTCTTGGACAAGGGGAACATTCAAATCTCTGTGAATGTTGTTATTTCTTATGTACCAAGGAGCGCAAGTTATTAAACGTAAGAGCTTGGACTGTCTTCTCTGTAATTTTGCAATGTTTGAGGTGGAAGCCGTTCCCCATAACTGAATACCATAGGTCCATATTGGTTTAATAATTGCTTTGTACAAAAGAACCTTGTAATCTAAGTCCAGAGCAGATTGTGGGCCAATGAGCCAGTTTAGTTCTACGGATTTCAGTTTTATCTGAGTTATCTTGCTTTCAATGTGATGGGACCATGTGAGACGGCGATCTAAATGTATACCAAGATACTTAACGTGAGAACTCACGGGGATAGTCACGTTGTTAATCTCAATTGCAGGGCAGTTGTCTCTTCTTAGAGTAAACGTTACGTGAACGCACTTGCTCGGATTTACTTTAATTTTCCATCTATTCAGCCACACTTCAAGCTCATGAATATGGGACTGCAATAATGCAGAGGCAATTTTGGGATCAGAATGAATGCTAATAAACGCTGTATCATCTGCGAAAGTAGATGTGTATGTTTGAGCATTCGTTGGCATATCTGCTGTAAAGATAATATATAGCAACGGACCCAATATACTACCCTGAGGAACTCCAGCACCGATTTTTCTTGTGGAAGAATATTCATCTTTGGATCGAACTCGGAATGTTCTATTGGACAAATAACTTTTCAAGAGTTTGTGTGTATTTGCTGGTAGCAGATTTATTATTTTGCTTATAAGTCCCTCGTGCCAGACTTTATCGAATGCTTGTGAAATATCTATGAACAAGGCGGAACAGTATTGTTTTCTTTCAAACGCTTTTCTGATCATTGTTGTTATTCTGTGTACTTGTTCAATGGTACCATGACATTCGCGGAAACCGAATTGATGGTCCGGAATAATATCCATCCAATTAACGAATGCGCCCAAAGTGCAAATAAGAAGCTTTTCAAACAATTTCGAAAGAATTGAAAGTAGGCTTATAGGCCTATAAGATGGAACTTGACTGACATCTTTTCCTGGTTTGGGAATCATAACGATTTCGGATACTTTCCAGGACATTGGAAAATGTCCCAAACGAAGAATCGCGTTATAAATATACATTAGAACTCTTACAGCCGAATTGGGTAGATGGATAATCATTGACGAAGAAATTCTATCAATGCCAGGAGACTTTTTTGGGTTAAGCTTTTTAATATTTGATATAAGTAAGGGAAGACGAAATTTTAATGGGGACAGCACGACGTCGTCTATAATATGAGCGCTTATATTAGAATTTGTTTCGTTTGGTGTGAAAACTTTTTCTAGGTGATTAGCAAAAGCATTAACCTTTTCAGATGGATCTCTTGCCCAAGTACCGTTCTCGAGCCTGATTGGAGACTCATATGTAATTGGATGTTGCATGTTTTTAACAGCCCTCCATAGATTGAAATTTTTTTCCTTAGAGGAATCTAAGTTTTTTAAGTACTTGTCAAGAGATTTTTGTTCATTGATCCTCAATGCGGAATGCAGTTTTCTTTGACATTGATTTAAACGGCATTTTAAGGCAGGACATCGACATTCCTGCCACCGTCTTCTTAGCCTTCTCTTTTCATTTACTAGACTTTGAATATCTTCTGGAATGTTTTGGTTACCCTTTTTCTTCGGTTTAAAAATTGGAGTTGCTATACAGGCTGCATTAGTGATGATGTCTGTAAAAGTATTAATTGCAGATTCGATGTCAGTTGGATTCCTGAGGGGAATATTAAATGGGAGGTGGGAACTCACATACATTTTATATTTTAACCAGTTTGTATTTCTGTTTGGATAAAAATGTCTTTCTTCTTGAACTACATTGGGACTGTCATAAAATGTTATAACCGATGGCGAATGATCGGATGATAAGTCCAGTGATGAGCAGACGGATAAGTTGGTTCTTTTTATACCTCTTGTAACGGCAAAATCTATTAAATCGGGGATCTTATTTAAGTCTGAGGGCCAATATGTTGGGTGACCTCCTGATACGGCATCCAACTTGTGTGAAGAGATAGCACTTAATAGCTGTCTACCCCTAGGCGTAATAAGGCGTGAGCCCCAAAACGTGTGCTTCGCGTTAAAATCACCAGCCACTATGAATTTAGAGCCAAGCGTATCAAAAAAGTCAAGGAATTGATCTTTTTTAATGTTATATCTTGGCGGACAATATATGGAAGACAAAGTCATTTTATATTCCAAAAGTTTAACAGATGTTGCCTGAATGTATTCCTTTTCGTAATGAGGCAATGGAAAATGCCTTAGTTTATTATGTATTATGATAGCTGTACCACCGCATGCTCTTCCACTTGGATGTTTTGTATCATATGTAGAATACCCATTTACTCTAAAGCAATTTTTTAGAGTAAAATGGGTTTCAGATACCAGTAATACGTCAATTTCCTGTTCATACAGGAAATGTTCAACTTCTTTTTTGTGTTGGCTAAGGCCGTTTGCGTTCCAAAAACATATTTTCAACAGGTTCATTTCCTTTCCAACAAAATTTGCATGAGCATGCTTTGATTTCTCATCATCTCCTGGAACATACTTTGCATATTAGACATGAAGCTATTCATGGTTTCAATTAGTTTCTCAATGGAGCTTTGAGATTCTTTAGTTTGAATTGGCGGACCCTCTTTAACCATATGAGCATAGGAGAAGCCATTTGGAGGTGGGGGATTACCTTGCTGTGAACTATTGTTTGAACGATCTGGAACTGTAGGGAGCGACGGGAAAAAGGAGCCCTGGTATTGAGCGGTAGTAGGTCTTCGCGAAGAGGGTGCCTGTTGTCTGAGACGTAAAAATACAGGGCAACCACGGTAGTTAGCAGTGTGATTTTGTCCACAGTTACTGCACTTTTTAGTTGTAGAGTCCGTCTTGGACTTAGGACACTCGGAGGTCCTGTGTATATCACCACATATTACGCATACTGCAGGCAATTTGCAGTACGATTTGGTGTGCCCAAATTCCTGGCAGTTTTGACATTGTGGAGGATCTCTGCGCCTAATTGGCTCTTCTACAGTAATTCTGCGACTAAGCAGATATCTTAAATTATAGATAGGGTGAGGTTGACCTTTTTTTAGCTGGGAAGAGTTAAAAGATATTTCCACTCTAAAAAGTGGTTGAGGAACTTTATTTTTATTAAGGATATTGTGAACGGACTTCACTTCGTAACCTTCGATTTCAAGAGCGCTTTTTATCTCATTGATCGGAACAGAGCTATCTATACCTTTAATTACTACAATCAAACCTTTAGCACTTTTCAATTGATATGTGTAGTAACTTTTATTATTGGAATCAAAATGATCAATTACCTTTCTATAATTGTTTTCTAAATAAACTTGGATTTTTGTTTCAAATACATTTCCTCTTCGAATTGAAACGACATGGAAGTTATCCTTGCCTATTATTTGGGATAAATTGTTCACAATGGAGTTATTTGTTTGTTCTCGCAAGAATATGGGTGGAGGTTTAAGTACTTTAACCGTGCTATGCGCCTGGTTTTCATCTTCAGGGGGGGCTAGTAATTCAAAGCGGTTTTTACTTACCGACATATTTCCTGATAATGGACTATTGGTTATTTTCGCCTGTTTAAGGAGAGGTTCCTGGCGCAAGGACGTAGGACTCGACTTACGTTTCGGTATGGAAAAGTACCGGTCAATACCTGTCTGGATCTGTTTAGTAACCTTGTTATTTGAACTGGTACCACCAACATCAATATTGGACAAATTAAAACATTCACTCACAGACTGCTTGGATGCGTCTGTTTTTTTGGCACTGACTGTATTTTCAATGTTTTGATTTTTTATATTTTCTTTTTCTTTGTCGTTTGCACAAGTAATTGTTTTTGTTTGACCTGGCGCATATGTAGACTTATTTATCGCACAAGAATTTGTTGTTGATTGATTTGGCGCAAATGTAATATCAATTGAGTTGAGCGAGGGAGAAAGGGACCGTGCTCTCTCAATTGTTTTCGCTGTTAAGTAGTTTCTGTTATACTCTTTGTCATATAGATTTTTGTTTTCACTTGATTCTGTTGTTATTGATATGTAGGCATTTCTACCATTT
>OW121741.1:56737133-56742133 GCA_933228675.1 Stomorhina lunata | reverse complement strand
AATTGGATAATCTTTCACTGCTTTGATTTTGTTATCATTTATGACCTAAAAATGTAACTTCAGGTCGAAAAAAGTTGCATTTATAAGGGTTTATTTTCAAATTCCATTTTCTTAAAATGTCAAAAACGTCTCTTAGATTATTTAAGTGATGTAGTTTACTACAACCAGTAATAATTATGTCGTCGACATATAAAAAAGCTTTATTAGGTGTAAGACCAGAAAAAGCTATTGTCATCATACGTGAAAAAGAGTTGGGCGCTACATTTAATCCAAAAGGTAGCACTTTCCAACGAAACGAACCATTATCTTTGCTAAAAGCAGTGATATCGCGAGAATCTGTATGCAGCGGAATTTGGTGGAAACCAGAAAATAAATCTATAATTGTAAAATATTTTGCCCGACCTAAATTATCTAAAATATCATCGATGCGTGGCAACGGGAATTTATCAGCGATAAGTTTTTTGTTTACTGCACGATAATCAACGCACATACGATACGATTTATTACCTCCAGTACTCTTTTTGGGAACTAAAATTAATGGGCTGTTGAAATTTGAACTGCTAGGTTCAATTAAATCATTCTCTAGCAAATTCTTGACTTGTCTGTTTATTTCGTCCCTCTGACTATAAGGAAGCCTGTAATTCTTTACATAAACTGGAGCTGAATCCGTTAATCTAAGTTTTTGTTCATAAAAATTATTCATAGTCATTTTATCACTATCTAAAGAAAAAATATCCGCATATTGTTCGCAAATTGGTATTAAAATATTCTTAACGTTATCAGGGTTTTGACTTTTTAAAATATTAATTAATTTAGTTTTACGATCATCATCTATTTTATTCTTATTTAATGAGTATACATAATAGTTTCTTAGTTTTTCTGCTATGATTTTATCATTTCTGATACATTTAAATTCATCAGTTGTATTAAGTATACGTAAAACAGAGTTGCAAGAGTCTATAATCCCTTTACTTATAAAAACACCTTGGACAATTTCTTGAGAGTTGACGAACATCGGTTCACTTATGTTTTGCAAATTGAAAATACGAAACACTTCACTTCTAGGGGGTATTATACATGTATAGTCACCTGACCCGTGTAAAATTGGTATTTTTGAAATTTTATTTTTTAAATTAATGGTTATCGTAAAATCCTCATAATCAATTTTACAGCTGTTGTTTTTAAGAAAATCTTTTCCCAGGATTCCATTTGCTGGAATATTAAAATCGTCATTGAGTACGTGAAAAACTTGTGGTATTAATTGATTAGAAATTATTAAATTTGTGCAAATTTTGCCTAGAGTAAAAATGGGATTTTTGGTTATACCAGTAATGGTAATGATTTGGTTCTCATTAAAAACAGAATCAGAGTTAAGGCATGAGACTTTAATCAAAGATATATCAGCTTTTGTGTCAACAAGGTATGTACAAGATTGATTAGTGTCAGTACAATCCATTTTTATAAAATCAGCATAATTGAGATTTAATGTATAAACGGATTTTTGAAAATTTGATTCTATTGATACTCCTCCACTATTTAATTCTGCTGATCCTCTTCTACTACCCTCAACGTCGGTTGAGGGACTTCCTCGTTTAAAGTCCTAACATGTGCTCTTGGGTTTCTATTGTTACCACGGTAATTTGTTTGATTTCTATTGTTTGATTGATTACGATGGTTACTACTATGATTGTTATAGTTATATTGAGTTCTGTTATTATAAAATCCACGGCTATTTCCTCTGGGGTTGTAGCCTCCTCTAAAATTTCTGTAACCACGATATGAAGTGCCACGAAAATTATTTCGAAAATTGCTACCTTGATTGAAGCTATTATTTCTGTTTTTATGATGATTCTGTAATGCTAAAACCTGATGCTCTTTCGTTTCGTTCGTCTGTTCCACTATTAATTTTGCTACAACCTCTTTTGGATCCTTAAAAACTGATGAAGCTAAGATAGATTTTACAAGATCTGATCTTGCATTAGGACGACATACCGACACTGTCTGCTCAATTGCCATTTCGTGAGCTTTGCTCTTTGTTATGCCTTCGATAGTTAATGATCGTTTTAGCGCATCTGCCAAATCTTCAGCTTGTTTTGCAAATTCTGTAAAATTAATGTTCCTAACGGTTAGTGCAGCAATTTTGCCTGCTATTATTTTGGAGTTATCCGGTTTAAGTTTCTCTTTTAGAGCATTTTTTATATCCTCAACAGTACTCACGTTTTCCGGTAAAGCCTCACGGGCTTTGCCCTCCAATTTCGATTTTAAAAATGTGACAAAAGTGCTTTTAAGATTTTCGTCCGTTAAATCCTCTATAAACGCAACTTTATCTAAAAATGATTCTAAAGCTAAAGGGTTTTCGTCATAGTTATCCCTAATGATACTGGCGCACATACCAATATACGACCTTTTTTGATCACTGGTTGCCATGTTTGTTTTTAGAGTGTTTGTGACAATAAACTGACCTTGAGCTGTATTATCGTTAGTTTCACCTTCTACTATAACGTTTGTAATACGTAATACTTGGGCGATTTCTTCGACATTAACCTTAATATCTTTTTCAGTTTTTGCAGCCCCTAAATCTGAGTCAGAATCTGAGAATATTTCCTCATTAACCAGTTCAAATAAGTTAATGTCGTGAGGTACCTTGATTTTGCAGTCTAATTTTCCAAAACATCTAACTAAAAGTTCTCTACAGTGCCAAATTTTTTTAAATGTATCTTCTTTATCATTAGGTGGTGAGTCATGTATATGTAAACTAGCATATGATAAAATTTCATTATAACCATTAATTAGTAAATAAATGTATTCTCTTATTTTCTCTTCTTTTGTTGACAATGGTCGATTTTGTAAAATTCGTTTTTTGATGGTGAAAAATTTCTCAACAATTTCTTTAAATTCTTCTTTGTTAAATGTTGTCATTTATAAGAAACTTATTTTATTACAGTAGACACTGACTTATTAGAATACTCGGCGGTTAGAATTTCCAGGAATTAGAATAATTAAGAAATTTGAATCGCCCTAAAAACAAAGTGGTTCTAATTTCTGGGCGTCTACTGTATTTTGATAACATTATTTAAAATGTTGTTAAAAATGTAGTTAACAGAATGCAAACATTGCATTTTAAGAGTGTAGTATTTATGAGGTTTTCTTTATTTTATACATATAAAATTTAAAAAAAAAAATTTCTCTTTTTTTTCTCTTCAGCTTATGTTAAAAATGTCATAAATTCCAAAAAAAATATATATATACAAAAGGAAATTTCATTTTTTTTTTCTTGGAATTAAATTTATTTAAATGAAACTTTTTTCGTTTCTCATTTTTTTTATCTTTGAATGGTAAAAATATATACATAAAAGTATGTTAAAAATATATACATAGAAATATGTTAAAAATATTTACGTTAGAAATGTCAGTATTCATATTTATATTTTAACATTTTTTTTATATTAATTTATGTATATATACATATATAATTTAATTATAAACTAATTTTGATAAAATTAGATTATAATTGAATTATATTTAGATTAAGATTAAATGTACATATTATTATATTATATTCATATATATAAAATATATTATTTTTTTTTATTTTTATAAAAAAGATTTTATATGAGCAATAATTATATTATAATTAATTATGTTCATATAAGCGAATACATAGAATAATTTTAAAATAATTAGTAAATAAGAAGTTTAAGTATAAGGAATTTTAAGTATATACTTAGATAGAATTTTAAGAATATAAGTTTTTGAATAATATGAATATAGCTATTAAGTAAATAATACATAAATATGTAGAAAATATGTTGTTGTTGTATGTGTCTTCCTTCTCATTTGCTTTTAAAAATCTTTTGTAGTTTCTCCTTGATCACTTGGCTGGTGTTGGTGATATTTCTCTATTTTTAATTTGTTTCTTCCTCTCTTTATTATAAGCTTTTTTTTTCTCTGGTTATTACTTTTATTTTAGAGGTTGTTTTTTTTTCTTTTAATATGTTCTTAACTAATGACCGTTACTTTTTTTGGTATATTCATTTTTGGTTTTGTTTTCGTTCTTTTTATTTTAGCTGTTTTTTTTTTTTTTTGTAATTTATTTGTTTTGTTTCGAAAATTCACTTTTCTATGATTTGTGGTACAGTTGTGTTTTATTTTGTAGTAAGTTGTTAAAAATTTACTTCCATTTTTTTTTGTCCTATACTTGTTTAATTATTTTTTTTTGTTATCTTTTATTCAGCTTTTAATCACTGTTAATTCTTTTTCTTTTTTTTCAGTTCTTGATGTAAAATTTTAAAGTATAATTGTTAAGTTATTAAGTTTGATTTTTTTTTATAACTTTAGCTTTAAATTATGTTTTTCAATTTATAATTTTGCTTTTGTTGTCACTTTTTTTCATCATAGTAAAGTTTGGGGTATTGTATTATGTTGTTTTTTTTTCTTTACACAAATAACTCCCGTATTTAATTTTTTTTTTTTTATATTAAGAAGTTATAAATTTTAGTGTACAATATTTTTGTTTAGTTGTTTTCATTTCAGATTTAGGTATTTAGTTCTTGTAATTTTTTTGTATAAATTTTATTTATTTATTTTTTTTTTTTACTTATTTCTTTTAATTTTCTTTTTCTCCACTTGTTTTTTCGTTAAATTTGTTTTAAATACACATGTGTTTAAATTAACTCGATGGTTTCACTTTTTTATACTTTTAGTTGGAATATTAATTTTGACCGTTATAAGTCTTGAGACGATTTTTTTTTATTTAATATTATTTTTTTTCATTGCATTTGCTATGATTTCTTTTTGTAGTTTTTTTTGCTTTTTTGCCTTATTATTAACGATAATTGTTTTTTTTTCTGCTTTTTTTTGCGTTTTGTTAATAATTGTTTTAATTCTAATTTTAGCTCTTTACATATACATATATTTTAACTCTTCTTTTTTTCTGCTTTTTTTTGCGTTTTGTTAATAATTGTTTTAATTCTAATTTTAGCTCTTTACATATACATATA